>OZ018388.1:18412499-18547499 GCA_963969525.1 Ontholestes murinus
GTATATTACAGCAAGTACATTGTTTCATTGTTGAGGTAAAGGATGGGATTGGAAATGGAAAAGACGTACTTCACGCTAGCGCGACCCACCGCAGCGACTTTAACACACTGGTATAAAACTAGGCCACGGTTGGTAAAACAAAAGAGCAACAGAGGTAAACAATCAGACAAAACGGGAACGAATTTATTTAGTACCGCCGTTTAATTATTAAAGTAGGAAACAATTATAATGCTTGAATATTCGAGTACGGGCCTGACTATTTCACTTACCAGTGTCCGATGCGCACACTATATTTAAGATGTCGGCGCACGCAGCGAGTGAACAAAATGTGAAAATGTGTTTTATCGACTACGTAGAACGCACATTAAACATTTATTTCACTACTTAACTATTAACTTACTAACTGGATTACTTTATACAATTTATCTTGACGTAATAACTGGCAAGCAATCACTTACAATGATATGCTAATGCCATCTTTAAATAATTGATAGCATATTGTTTCTGAATTAGTACCAATTATATGCCTAATAGTATTTAGTTTAATTTCATCATATTTATTTTCTAAAAAACTCTTTTTACAAACTTTTAAACTTTTTTTACCTTTCGGAATTTATTTTTATGATTCTAAAATTTTCCTAAATTTTGCTTCTTAAAATATGGAATTTGAGATTTTTTATCATTTTTTTAAAATTGCATTGTTCGCCTTATCAGAAATTTTAAAAGAATCTCTTTTACTGTATTTTATTTTTTCCCAATAAATATAAATTACTTTTTGTAGTAAATATGTTTGTTTAAATTAAAACAAATTCGCAAATACATGTTAATAATTAAATATTTTAACAATAAATAAATATTTCATCGATATATAATCCAAACATGATTATATTTATAATTGCAATGTATTTATGTTTGTATATTGCGAAAAAGGGTATATTTTTTTAATTTGATCATATAAACGTGCAGCTAATTATTTTGTAGCTATTTTTTTAAATGAGTTCGTTAGCAATTTGAAAATTCCGTAGAATTGCAATTACATGAAATAGCAAACAAGGCCCATTGAAACATCGTTAATAAAATTAGGTGTGGGCATCAGTGAACGCCGATATTTCATTCAAATTACAAGCGCTCCATGGAGGCGAAAACAAAAATCGACGAAATAAAAAGCGCCATTTAAAATCGATCTGCACGGGCATAAATAATTAATTTGAATTGTAAATAGAACGCATTTTACGTGCGGGACGGCGGCCATGTGTGCTGCTGTTGGTAATCGATTTTGGTACAAAAAAACAACAACAAACTGGTAAACTTCAAAAAACTTTCCAGGCGTGAAATGTGCAAGGATGGTTCGCTACACTAGGCAACCCATCAAGCAAAACGTGTATGTAAATGCATATTCCGTCTAGACTTTATAATACATTAGGTTGCGAACTATTTAAATTTAATAGAAAATACTAGCATTTTAAATATATCTTTATTACCCTATACATACATTTTGCGATTAATGTATATAAAACTTAAATTCAAAAACCCATATTCCTCGAAAATGGTGGTGTCCTTTTGTGCATTGAAATAAATGAGTTTCCATATCTCAGCGTATTCCACCGTTTCTTTTTATATATCCGCGAAGAGTTCTTACCGACCCCTAAAGGATTTCCGCAGGAAACAAGGCATCGTCATGGTAACAGTAAAAAAATTACTTTGTATACTGCATCGACGTGGAGTTATTAAAAAAAAATACACAGGAGAGACAAAATAAATTCACCGCATCGTTGCATTTAAATTACAACAATACTTCATTAAAAATAATTCCATAACGGGCCCCGGCTGAATGTGATATTTCTTTGTTTCACGTGTAATGAGTGGTACATTAATGAAGGCGGTTTAAAAGTGTATACACCTGATTAGTGATAATTAAAAAGTATAATGGTTTGTTTTCCTGGTTATGCGAGATGTAATTAAATTGTGTGTAATTTGATCTTGATAAGTCAGACCCTTTATAACATTTTTTTTTTCAAAAAGATAAAAGCAATTATATAATAAGTCCATTGTAGAAGTACAAAATAATACATGTACCACACAAAACACACATAAGGATTCTATTAATTAAAGATATGTAAGAAGTAAATCCAATAAATATTATATTATAAATTTAAAAATACGAAAACATTTCGTGAATCTACAACAATGAGTCTTACTAAGACTACAAAACAAATTAATTTGAAACAACTACTTCTCTAGCTAATACTTCGACAGACATTGAATAATATAAATTAATTTGCGTGTTACAAATAGTACAACCATCAAAGCAACACTAATTTGAATGAAATTATTTCTGTTAAATAAACTAATAAATGATAAAATGTACTTTAGATTGTTTAAATGTAACTATAACATGAAAAATTATGAAAAATGAATATTAAACTGATTTCATTAAATTACAGCTTTATTAACAAAATGTTTTTGACAAGTTTATAACAATATTTAGACCTATCTAATTAAACCTAATTAATTTTCTTCTAGAAGGATTCTGCAGCGGATTTATCTCATATTTCTAAAGATTTATCAAATGAAGCCTTGCATGGTTTAAATAACTAGAGATTATATTTGAAATAAATCATTATTTTTATGAGGTGATCATGCTAAATTCCGAAATACATATATAAATGCTCCTAAAATATCTGTAGAAATTGTACCATTATTACCCTTCAAGATAGACTAACCCCTTGTGACAGCTGATGCAGTGTAATTATAAATGGAATTTGAATGGATAAAAGATTCCCCAGCCCATGATGTATGGGTCTTGTATAACCTACAAATTAGGAAGGCAGAAAGGGCTGAGCCGAAAATTATAGAGTAATTACCTTAGTGGCAACGGCCTATGAGATCAGTGCTATGATTTAAAAAGAACGGTTTAATGAAGAAGTTGATATGAAAGAAATCTAACAAGACCAACAGGCTGGGTTTAGAAAATGAAGATGTGAGAAATAAACTGTGTGTTATTTTCATTAAAGGAAGGTGTACAAAAGAAAAGAATATGCTGACTACAAATGAAAGAAATGATTAACTGCTTAGAGAAATATTTAATAAAGAAATAGCTAGGAGTAAACGTAGACAAAATAAGAATCATCAAGTTCAGAAAGACGAGAGGAAGGAACAGAGTAGATAATTGGAAATGGGAAAAATATGTATATAAGAAGTAAGAACCTTTAAATATCTTGGATATGTATATTGCACAAATAACATAGAAGACGTATAGATTAAAAGCTTAGCCCAAAAGGTAAACAAGGCTGTAGGAAATGTATAGGGAATTAATGAAAGAAGTTTGGCAGTATTCAAATTAAAGGAATGCTATTTGAAAGCTTAGGGAGAAGTATGATGTTGTATGATAACAAGAAAAAAATAGAAGCTATAAATACAAAGTATTTGAGATGGGTGTTAGGGTTGGACAAAGAAACTCCAGCATGCATTGTGCTCGAGGAAGTAAGAAGGCAAAAACTAAGAGTAGAGGCATGAAGAAGAGCGGTTAGATACGAAGAAAGATTGAGAGAAAGAAGTGAGTGTATGTAAGTACACTGTTGTTCGAAAGAAAAGATAAAGAAAGGGTTGGGACAACCAAGAGAGAATAGTGAAATATATTACATCAGAAATGGTCTCGTTGCATTGAAACAGTGGAGAGAGACTGGGATATACCCTTGCAAGAACGGAAAACACGGTTGTATAAGTCTAGGTACAATACGAAATACAAAGCTATTGAGAATGACATGTCAAAATATTTAGAAACTCCGAACTTAAGTAACACTGATAAAAAGGTGCGAAAATAAAGAAAATGAAAATAAGTTCTGCATTAATGAAGAGAAAATTTTGTTTGCATAAAACAGGGTCTGCCAGTGAAATGCTAATATTTCGTAAATAATTTTATTGTGAGAAATTTTATTTTTTTAACAATATCTAAAATATTATTGGAAAATACAAGAGTTTTACAATTTCCATTGACATTTAAACATTCTTGGAGTCGAGACTTAAAGTTTTGTATAACTCTTCTCAGCATATTAACAGATATTTTTGCAATCTCGTCGTGAATTCCTTATTTGAGGGCTGGGAATGTTCTGGGTGGATCTATTTGGAACAAGAAGTAGTAGACTCTTAGGTCTAGAGACCGAGGGGAGCATTAGATATCCCCGTTTCGAGAAACACGCCCTATTAACAAAGCATTTATAACATTCATTAAGATTGGACCTATGTGGTTTATTGCTCCGTCCTGTTGGAATATCGTGTATTTATTCTATGAAAAGCGGACGAGTTGTGGTGATAGGAAAGTTTAAATTGTTCTTGCTTATCATCATCATCCTCGGAAAATCAAGGACATATAATTTTATTGCATGATATCACACACCAGACTCTGTCTTTAAACATGAAGAAGTTATTCATGAAGTAACCGAGGGTATGCTGAATTGCCGTCGAGAGTCACACCGCGTTTAAACTAAACTTTCACCATTTTGATAGTATGCTTTAACTGCGTAGCCTCGTTTTTTACCCTTCCAACGATTCAACGATTCATTGTAAACCAAAAGGCAGACCATTCGCTACGAGCTGCTAACTCCACATTAAATCTTTTCGTTTCACTGGCGAATCCTGAATACATATACAAAGTTCAGGCCACTGTCAAGTGTTGAATAAAGAAAAACATAAGGTGTTACCAATTTATAGGTGAGATATGAATTTGTAATGAACCTGATTAGAAAAGAGATGATTTATTACAAATGATAAACTAAATGTGATTAAGTGTAGCATTGTGGTACAGAACTAATTAAGGTGCGTTGTTTTTAGAAAGGACACATGGCATTATAAGAGCCTAAATGACGCAAAGAAATTAAATCAGTCTACTCATTAAGCAGATTAGTATTAATATTCTTACTTTTGCGGTATATCTCTAATGACTCCAAACTCTATAGTAAGTTACGAATATCATACACATCAACCTTTTGGATCGTTTTGATCAATAAGTTCCGAAAATAGATAATTACACTATACCTGGTGAAAGCTATTTATATGTAGAAGGAAGTATTCGAAAAGGGGACACAAATAAAGCGAGAAAAACTGCAAAGTAAATAACCCTGTGTTAATTTTTAGCGACATTCGTTATTTAAAGAACGGAGTTCAGATTGACTCTGTGAGGAATCTTGGCGATACATCAACTATGCATACTTATCCCTTTATACATTTTATTTACAAAAAATGGAATAACAATATTGGGAAATGCTGATTGGACAGAAAATACAGAGACATGCGATGCGATGATGACCTTAGACTTCATTAGAAATAGGAAAGGATGAAAGACGGGATTTTCGGGTTAGGGAATGGTGAATGTAAGTGGGATTTGGCCTTGGAAATTTAGCCGTTTTATTCAGCTTTAAAATATTTTATCTACGATCGTACAGAAAGTAGACGCTTTTTGCATCATTTTTCATTGAAAAAGTGGCTTTTTAAAGCACTAGTGCTTTTTTACGTTTTTATTGCACGGTAATGTCAAACTGTTTTTATTGCACAGAAATGTCAAATTTGACAGATGAATATATTTCGACGAAAAACTTAATTTTTTATTAATTGATACAAATAACTAATAAACTATAAATAAAATATATAATACAAACCAAATAGCAGATTTAAGAACTCTGAAGATTTCATTTAATGCAAGTCGAAGCGATTACAATAAAGCGAACATTTTTTCCATAAATAATAATGGCGGCCGACATTTGTGCAACTTGTTTACTGGTTGCTAAGTAACGCTTTCATTAGTGCACTGCGGGTAAAATATGTTTTCATTAATTGAATTATTGAAATGACATTAAAATATTACTCATAAGAATATATTCTTTGAAATCCTTTACGATCGAAGATAAAATTTTGTAAGGCACACGTGTAAAAAGTTTCTTTATTGCACTCCTGGCTTTAAAAAAACTCGCTCGTTCCTCGCTCGTGTTTTTAAACGCCAGTTCGTGCAATAAAGCATCACTTTTTACACTTGTACCTTAAATAACTATTAATATTCCACGTATGAGAAATGAGGGACAGGCACGAACATCTATGGATCCTAACAGTGAATTCTTCCTTAGAAAAATCAATCGCCCGGCTGGGATTCGAACCCAGACCTGTGGTCCGCGAGCAGGCACTTTACCCTCTAGTCCACCGCGGCTCTTAAAGTTATTTTAAATGGCAGGATGATGTAATTCTTCAACCTGAAGCATCTAAAAATGATAAAGTGAAACTTGTTATAGATAAAGTGATATGGAGAGTTTCTCATGTTATTGTGGGTCTTCGTAAACAATTGTCATTGATAAAACTGACATTTACTTAACATTTCGAAGTTAGAAAATTCATAAGTATCTTACACCACCACAAACAACATGAGTCTTTGGCTTTTGTTGCAAAAATGTTAATATGTGGAAATGAAGATGTGTGTGATTAGAAAAAGAACTTGTTATACAATAAGTGGAAATGCTTTAATGTTTAGTATGTCTCTTCTTAAAATTCGTACTTATCTGCCATACATAAATGC
Source organism: Ontholestes murinus (assembly GCA_963969525.1). NCBI lineage: Eukaryota > Metazoa > Arthropoda > Insecta > Coleoptera > Staphylinidae > Ontholestes > Ontholestes murinus. Next base: position 18,419,059 of record OZ018388.1, read on the forward strand.
TATTATATTCGGAAGATGAAGTTTGGTATATTCCCAATTTTTTTAATGATTTCATTTCGCCTTTTGTGTTAAAAAGTATATTTTAACGATGCACTATACTTAGTATACACTATCTCGAGATACGGTGTTGCATTTGACACACGAATTATTTTAACATTAATAGAGGTAAAATAATTTTTGGCTAAAGCAGGTTCACATCATGTGATTAAGGCTCGAGGCCATCACTTTATAATACACTGTAAATAAGGTAGAGAAATAATGTATACTCGGTTGTCCTCACATACGTTTTTAATTATTTGTAACCGGTTTCAACCTATATAAGGTCATTTTCAATGGCAAATACATATTAATCATTTTCATCAAATAAATCAAATGTTCTGTGACTATCACTAAATCATGAATTCCACTCACTAAAGGAAAGAAAAGATTTCAATCTCAGGAGTCATTCCAAAAATACATTTACTAAAGTAAACCGTTAAAAAATGAAAAATTCACCGATGCAAGTAATGTGGATTTTGAATATGTCTTATCAAAAATCCGGAATGAATTAAGAACTTAATTACTGCGTGACAAAAAAGTGTTACCTGCATTAAGTAATAAAGGGGGAAGTCATTATTTATAACTATCCGTGTAGAAAACTATTCTTATTAAGAACCAAGCATGTTTCGTGTAATTCAAGAAGCCAGAAATTAAGGGAAGGAGATAGAATACTGATCATAGTAAAAAATGTGACGTCGAGAGATAGTCAAGTAAGTTGTTCTACGTAGCGAAACTGAAATACAAAGGAGATTAGGAGCAGGAGACTAATTCCATCCTAAAATTTCTGATGAACTGAAAAGAAAGAACAATTCGCAGGCAACATGAACAGACATTGTAAAATATTCTCTAAAAAGTAAGCTCTAAACATCCAATTATGTCAGAATAACTAACTATTTTCTACAGATGAAAAACTGTAGGATGTAGTTACAGAGTATTTTTCAGAGAAGGATACATTTCAAGATATTTACAAGTTAATTCATAGATCCGTGAATTGTGTTTGGTTTCAAGGTGAATACATTGCATATGAAAAATAATATTGTAATATTATATTATAGAACTTAAAAACGCGCCCTTAAAACCCCTGATTAGTAGTCAGTGAGTACGGTGATTATACAACAGACGCATTTTCTGCAGGTAGACGAACAAGCGCTAGGTATGAAATGTGAATCTATTTACAAATCCCAAATATTTTAACGATGAATTACAAACACGTTTAAGTGAAGTTAAGTTTCGACGTAAATTAAATTTTAAATTAGACTAACTGGAAAACCATTCTCCTTTGCTATTAAAATGATTTTCTCAAGTTCCGTGGCCCTACTTGAATCAGATAGCGGAATTATGAAGGTTCTATATATTATGGAATGAAATGCAGTTAAATTGTGAGGTAGAGGGTGATTTTAATTGTAGGGAATTGTGGAGTTGACGTTTGTTTCGTGAATTGAAATAAAACAACACAGTTGACATTAGTATTCATCCGTCTAATGTGGCGAAAAATGTTGCAGTGTTCAACAATAAATGTAAAAACCTTCTCAACTGTGTTGTTTTCTTTCAATATGTTATGGAGTTTCATCATGTATCCACCTCGTCAATTCAACGTAGACCGATTTAATATCTTCGCCATTATTTAACTCTTCTGAAAACTCCGCACATTAATTCTTTCTGCACTACAATGCTACACTTAATCATTTGTAATAAAAATTCATATCTCACCTATAAATCGTTAACACCTTGTATTCTTCATTTAAGTAAGGACCTCTCCGCACCACACCTTTGTGGTTTTAATAAGTGTGAGGGTATAAAGTGAACACACAGCTATGTTCTAGATAGTGGTTTGAAAATAAATTTTATTAACCAATTTATATTCAAACTAGAAATTTACAAATTAGAAATGCTGTTCATAGAGAAAATGCTTGTAGAGTTTCAATAACGTTACTGGAAGAGAAGATTTAGCATTATAGATAGAAAAGAGAGAGAATTTAAAGAAAGTTAAATTATACAAAAACGCATTTTAAAAAATATATTGATTTTAGGTGTGCTTGGGAAAAAATGTGAATATAGAGACCCTACTAATATGTTCTAGGCTGAAAAATAATGGCACTACAATATCTTTTAATATTTTTGTAAATTCGGTGTATGTTGTATTCGTAAGGAACATTTTAAAGCGAGAATTGGGAAGATAAGTTCTGTAAATAGTAAGTTTGAAAAGAGACTAAGAACTCTTTGATGTTCAACAAGGCAAAAATTATTGAACTGTCTTTATTAAGTATGAGTAATTTTAAAGATACGGCATAGTATAGGATCCGGTAGAGAAGTGACATTTTCGAAAAAATCATAACTCCGAGAATTTTCAAATAAATCAGTTTTTTTTTTGTTTAATACGTAGGTGTGGATTGGCAATTTTATATCCATGTCAAAGAAAAGGTTAAAAAATATGCCATCTAAGTGATCTCTGTTCTTTTTCACACACTCGACAAGTCGAGTTGAGAAGTTGTTCCTTCCAACATGTTGTCCGGAATCGTTTGAATTTCTCGGGTGATAGCATGGAGCAGCTGACAAAGACTACCAAATACGTGAGCCTTAAGATACTCTCACAGACAAAAAATCTCAGGGCGGAACATTAGGCGATCGTATGGGACACTCCTAACGAAATGAGACGTCCTGGAAAATTTTCTCTCAATAATGCCATAGACTTCCCTGAGGTGTGGTAAGTGGCCCAATCTTGACGAAAAAAGACTCTTCTAATATCAACATGTTACGACTTGTCGGCTATGGTAGTAAATCTGCGTGATTTTTTCCTTCTAGATTTTTTACTCGAGCCACATTTTCAGGAGTTCTGACAACTCTTTCTCCATTTCGAGGTACTCCAGGCTTTAACGATCCTCTAGTACGGAGGTTGTGGACCCACTTCAGGACGCTGTTGTGCTTAGGGACATGATCGTGCCTTCCAATATTGAATTGTGTTCGAAATAGCCGTTATGTAGCAATTGCAAAACACCCAGTTTCGATGTAAGTGTCGTAAACAAATACGCGTTGCTCTAGAGGCCATGGTTCCATAACGACTAAACCAAACAAAATGGCAAGGTTTTGTGGTTACATATCAACCATTCTAAAAAGGCAAGGTTACCCATGCGCTGAGTTATATGCGTTCCAAAAACATCATACTCCTCTGCCGGACCGACCGTGTAGATTTTCTATGAGGCGTATTTTGGAAGAAGATAAGCCAAGGAAGATAGCGGGAAGGCGGGAAGGATCACAACTGCAGCGGACAAAGCTTTTAGTACCGGTATAGTTAAGTGGATTTAGATTTGTATAGAGAGTAGAATTTTCTTAAATATATATTTTTGTTGCAGAAAGGAAGGAATTTAAAAAAAATTGACACATTATTAGGCGTATTTACTAAATTTGGATATTTATTTGTTGATAAAATTAAACACAATAATCACTTTGTTTTGTATAACCGTTATTTATTTATATGGTGACCAATGGTTTCAATACATCAGCGTATCATTTTCAAACCGAAAAACTTTCGGTTTGAAAATGATACGCTGATGTATTGAAACCATTGGTCACCATATAAATAAATAACGGTTATACAAAACAAAGTGATTATTGTGTTTAATTTTATCATTAAATATGTATAACGAAGTAGAAGCCTCCATCGTCAATGATTTATTTGTTGGTGTAATACTGGCAGTCATAACTGCTGCAGGTAATGGATATGTATCATTTATTTATTTAAATATGCTTACACAACATTCCAAAATTGTATGTAAAATCCATTAATATCAACAAACATTTTAGTCGCATATGAAAGAGTTCACAGTATAGCATTCTTCCACTCGTACCAACATTTTCTTCCATAAGAAACTTGCTTTGATAATCCATATAATTTAGAAACTAGATAGAATGGCGAAGTTGAACAGAGGGATTAGTATATGTTTAAATTCGGACTAGTATTATTCCTTGTAAATTCCAATGTAGTCTTCTGGATCTGGATTGAGTTTGCCAAGGGTGATCAAATCATTGACCAGAGCACTTAGGCCTCACTAGGCCCATTGTGCCCCCCTGACTGGGAGTCATGTAGTCTTTTGACCTACTAGTTGAGGTAGGTGCTATTCAAGTAAAGAGGCTATCTGGAAATTATAAGAGCTTGCGAAAAGAATGAATAAAATCATATTGAAAGAATGATCTTGAGAAAGCCACAGAAAATATTTAGTATTTTCGGTAAGAAAGGGTAACAGGAAGAAATATAAATGAAGTGAAGATATGTAAATAGGCATTTGTAAAGAGAGATAGAGATGAGAATCTTATAGATATGTTCTAGAGTAAAGGTTATAAAATAATTTAATGATGTAAATTGGTGCGCAGTCGTCTTTTCTAGAAAATTTGTAGTAAGCCAAAAGGGCGATTATTTTTGAGAGAAGTTTGGGTAAATAATTGAGTTAAGCAGATTGTGTTTGAAGGAAGCCATGTATAATAAATTGTCTCCATTCAGTATAAATTATCAGATGGTGATTGGAGAGGATATGTAACGAGGTGGACGAACGAAGAGTTAAGAAAAATTGCGCCAAAACTCTCAACACCAGTAGCTGAAAGAGTGCCCCAAATAACAGCAAATGCATGTTCATTTAGAGACAATAATTATGTAGTAAGTACTTTAAGAAATCATTGGCTCAATCTCCCTTGATGGTTAAGGCGGCAACATTAATACAATTATCTTCATTGAGTCCAAATTATAATAGGTCATGTAATATGGATTATAACACCAACAATTCAAATTATAATAGTTGTAAGTACAGGTCACAAGTTGTATGAGAGATGCGTTGAAAAATATTGCGGCGAAAATCTCAGCAACTGCAGCTCAGATATCTTTTTAAATAGTAGCAGAAGAATTAGGTTTATAGAGTGTGTCAGTAGTAGATAATATTTTTTGGTTAAGGATGCAGTTACTTTTAATGAAACAAATTTAGTAGATACCGTTGTGGAGTATTGGTTGACATTGTAAAAATTATTATTTTTTTTTTAACATAATGAAGTATTTAAAGGAAAAGTGCAAAAGAATAATTACCCGCCAAATAATCTAGAGCTTGTCTTAAATTAAACCTCAACTTCTGTAATGATAAAATGTTTTTTTATATTATTATTTTGCATGATAAGAAAAAGCGTCAAGGTTATTATTATAAAAAATTTCAAGTTATTTCATAATTACCTTTTGAACACCATCTGGATTTTATCAAGTAATTTTTAAAGCGCTCGAAATTTATTCCGGCCCGGGCACTACGAATACTTAACGACTTTTTTCTTAAAAATAAGTTTACATTATCTATAATTCAGGCGGGCGTAATTGATGTCCGCAATTAATATTTATGTAAAACTAGCAACGTCTCGTTATTGCCACACCACGAAAAGTAGAAAAAGTCCGTCGATTTTTCAGCCCCGGCGAGTTTCAGAAATTGCCGACCTGTGCAATTTGTAGCCGCCGCCACCGCCGCCGCCGTCTTATCGATTTCCCTCCCCCTTTATCTCCACCTCCCAGCCCCCCGATTCACCCCCGTACGCCCCCCAATTTCACCAATAACGAAATTTGAGTCGAAATTTATAAAATAAATAACGAGGAAATAAATGCACCGAAAGGGCACTTAATTGGGAAATGTAATAAATCGTCTCGGCTAAATAAAGTTAGGGCACCCCGTCCTCCGCGTTTCCCGGTTCGTCCTTTGACGTGGCCGTAACTCAATATCTGAAAACGCTGTCATTTATTAAATATAATCGATAGATAATAGACTCAAAATACATTATTTTTCCGGGCGAGGCAAATCCGTTGTTGAGTGCTTTCAGCGAAAATCGCTATTGATACTTTCAGGATCAATTTGTTTAACGACATTACGTTTGGTGCGTCAACGCGGTTCGTGTAGCAGAAATAATTTTAATTTTCTACTCACCGAGGGGACACACACACAGATACATTTTTCCAAATATTATTTATTGCGTAATCTCTCTCCTGTAAAATTACTTTTTACCCCACCAGAATTTTATCATTCGCCATTGTACTCAATCAGTGTATAACGTCCGTACATTTTTATATCCATCAATAAACTTCGTTTATCAGTTTAGTACTGTAGTATAAGCATTGATTTTATTTCCTCTGTTACAAATATTGCTTGTATTCAATAAAAATTTTGTTTACAAGAATTTCGTATTATTAATGTTATTATTATCAATTTAGTTCATTTAAATGTTTATACGAGTTGAGCAGATAATGCAATAATATTTCACACTCGTTAATAACATAATTGCAAACATGGCATAAATTAAAACAACAACTTTTTATGTAAAAATCGTTAAATATTGATATTTATACGATTTTTTGTTGATACAATTATATATTTTAATATTTTAAAATCGCTGTTTACAATAATTTTAGGAAGCGTATTTTTGACGCTTAATTTAGTTCTGGATTTATTTGGAGACGGCTCACGTATTTCGCACGCTCCTCACCGATCGCTTGTCGAACGGCCCAACGTTTTTATTCAAGCCTCAAGCGTTCCCAATTATATGTTTAAGCAGTAACATTTTCGGTAGTACGTACAATAAAATTTTATTCGACTATTTATTAATCAATTACTCAAAATTAACAAATTATTTTATGTATAATAAACAAACAAGCAGTCACACGAATAATATTCCTTAAAACAAATAAATCACATTTCGACTAATTAAAATAATGGCCGACCGCAATGTATCAATTCCCTCCATTACTGAAAACAGGGCCAATATGCAAAACAGTGCCGCGTTTCATAATTAATCACTCGGCTGATTAATTACCGGCGCTGATTAAAATATTTGTATTCGATAATCACGTTTTTAAATTTACGTCCGCCTCGAGGATGTCAGATTTTAAATTATGCCCAGATGGTAAAGCTCCGCGCGTATATATTTCATTATTTTCATGTTGATTCCATTTATAAATTAGAACGGGGATTTTAATTAGTAAATATGCCCTTTTAATTAACAATACTGATTCAATTCGTTAATGTTAGTTTATTATTAAAAGTGTTCAGAGGGTTGCGAGGGCTAATAATTTTAATAATTTAATAAAATATCACGTGAACAGGTGGTATTATATACATTTCTAATAATAATATTATGTAATTATTATGTAAAACACTCATTCAATAGTAATATTATATTTTAATGAACAAATTCTATTATCATGGGAATAAAAAGGAGAAAAAAAAGTTGTAGATTCTTATTCTACCTTTTGAGCTTGATTTCAGAATCGAGAAGAATAAGGACAATTTTTGCTGAAGGAATATGTTCATGGAAATTGGGTTTTTATAATGCGCCTATGACTTTTAAAAGCTACTGGAGATGTTTAAAACTTTAGACAAACTGTCTTGAGTACAGGTGAATGTTCAAAAAATTTCAACAATAAATGAATGTCGGTTACATTAGCTCTAGCGTTTTCCTGGCTTACGCATGTAGTACCTTAGGTACGATTTTGTGAATTTGTGGATCAAGCCAACTAGACATGATAATAATGAAAATCGTGCTGTATGAGAGAATAAAGAATATTATTTCTTAAATAAAATGGTGATGTGGCCATCCTAATACTTTCCTTATATTTTTCTGGAAAACTATGAGAATATTCTTAATTATTTGCTTGTTATAAAAATTTCATTTAGCTCCTATAGTTTATTAGCAATAAGCACAAAAACTTCAAAATTTTTAAATTAAGAACAAAACATATATTTCAATAAAAACTTTTTTCAGTTTTTTTATTCTCTTTAACTTCTGTTTGATAAGATATGTCTTATTTTTCAAAATTTCCTAAATTTCAAAATTAGTTTGAATAAATCTATTAAATTTTGCAATAATATTATGTTTATTTACGTTTTACAACTTTTAATTAAAACCCTCGCTTATGTTTTACTAATTGGAGGGTGGGTTAGAGGCCACCCACCCACCCTACATATACATATTAACCTTAATTACTGATCGCCTCGCAGTTTGCAGTAACTTTAATTACAAAATTTGAATAAAAGTAATTTTTTTTATAAAAAGAATGGTTGCGACCGTTACTACGTGGTAATCCATACTTATTTACAATAGTTTCAATTCAGTGAAAGATGGACTTATTAGAATTTTTTTTAATTTTTGAAAAAGTCCATATTTCTAAACAAATTTTTATTAAAAACTTTAGAGTTTCCAATAAAATCTGCACAATTTAGAAAGTGGGTTGAATTAAAAAATCTTGAAACTTAGAGAAGAAATTATTGGAAATTTCAAGAATTCTTGAAAAAGTGAGTCTAGCTTTTAGAAAAAAAATGCTAAAAATCTAGGGTCTCAAAAAAAGAGAATTACTGAAAATTTCCTGAACTTCCTTAAGAAAAGTCTAGATTTCTAAAAAACAAATTTTCTAAAAAGTTCTAGAGCCTCCAAAAAATCTTTGTAATTTAGAAGATAACTTTGAAATCTGAAGAAGAAATTTCTGGAAATTTTCTGAACTTAAAAGGGTTAGACTAGATTTGCAAATGAACATTTGCTAAAAATTCTAGAGCCTCCTAAAAATTTAGAAGACCAGTTGAAAAAATATCTTGAAATCGGGAAGAGAAATTACTTAAATTTCTTTTAAACTTTCTCGAAAATAAGAAAAGATTTCTAGAGGAAAATTTTCTAAAAAAAATCTAGACCCTACATGAAAAGTTCCGCAATTTAGAACTTTCTAAATAAGTTTATAGCCTCTAGTTGTAACAAAATGTTGAATTTTAGAGAAGCAATTGCTCAAATTTAGATTTCTACAAACAAATTTTCTAAAAAGTTCTAGAACCTGAAAAAAACTTCGCAATTTATATGAAAAAATAATTTTGGGAAGAACTTATTTGCCATTTTCTCAACTCTTAAACTTTTAGAAAAAAAAATCTAGAAAATCCTAATATATCATAAAAAATCTTTGCAATTTAAAAGACGACTTCAAAAAAACTCTTGAACTCTAGAGAATAAATTTCTAGAAATTTCCTGAACCCTCGAGAAAATAATCTAGATTTCTAGAAGAAAATTCTAAAAATTCTGGAGCCTTAAAGAAAATCTTTGCGATTTAGAAAACAAGTTGAAAAATCTTGAAAAGTGGAGAAAAAATTACTAGAAATTTCCTGAACCCTCGAAAAAAAGTCTAGATTTTTAAAAACGCCTTCGCAATTTACCGGAAATTTTCTGAATTCTACAAAAAATTTACATTTCTGGATTTTTTTTAATTCTCAAAACAAAAACAATCTTGATATCTGGAGAAATGACTGAAATGAATCTAGATTTCTAGGAAAAGGATTTCTAGAAAAATCTATAGCCTCCAAATCTGAATAAAAGTTACTGGAAATTTCTGAACTCTAGAAAAAATTCTAAAGTTCTGGAAATGATTTTTAGCCCTGAAGGAAATCTTTGCAATATTAAACCCTGAAAGAGAAATTACTGGAAACAGTCTCATAGAAAATTCTATAAATATTGAAACGAAGTTTCTAAAAAGACTGCCGAATAAGACCTTTGCTAAAATTTCTGGAATTATGAAGAAGAAATTACTGTAAACATTTAGAAAAAATATTTTGATATTTTTTGCCTATTGCTAATAAACTAAAGGAGTCACATGAAATAGGCCACACCCGCCTTTAAACTTTAAATATTAAATATTAATTATTTTGCTGCAAAAAAACAGTAAAAACTGCATAACCCAAATTAAAGTTTAAATATAAATGACTTTCTATGGTTAATCACATTTAGGCTTGATTTAAAGTCTTTTCACGAATTATATATATATATATATATATATATATATATATATATATATATATATATATTATATTAATTTACAATATATAATTTTTTTCAGTGGTTTGAAAATTTTCTAATTAATTATTCCTAAAAATTTTCAAAAATGTTTTACAATATTTTTAGATATTTTTTATATTAAGTTGTGAATTTTCCCAGCAATATATTTTCAACATTTCGATAATTTACGAATTTTTTGATTTTTTTTTATATACTTCCAAATTCCTAGAATTTTCTTCAAGGGTTCCAAAATTTTCTAATAATTTTGTTTTTATATTCCTAGAATTACCAACAATTCTTCTAACAAATTTGCAGATTTTTCTATCAGCAATTTATTTCCCAAATATTAAAAATTATTCAGCAAATTTCTAGAATTTTCTATTCCATTTCCTTCAGCCTCCACAAGCTTTCTTTACAATTATCTGAAATTCTTGAAGACAATTTTCCAACAGAATGTTTCAATCAGATTTCCAAACTTTGCTTTAAGCTTATAAACTATTTTGGTAATTTATTTTCCAGGTTTTTAAAGTTTTCCACATTTATAGAATTTTACAGCTTCTTTTATTTTACTCTTCAGGAATTTATTTGCAAGGTTTCTAAAAAATATTTAAAAGTTTTTATCAAATTCCCTTGCAAAATGTATTTTTTTTTAAATTTGCTTTTCGACTTTTCTGACAATTTCTTCTCTGAACTTTCAAAAACTTCCTAGAAATCTAGGAATATCTCTTCCAATGAATACCTCTTCCAAATTTTTAGAAAATTCATTAAGTATCTCAAACTATCCAGCAATTCCTCTTCATATTCCTAATTTTCATTTTTTTAAGATTTAATTTTTTCAGAATTTAAATTTAGATTTTTAGAATTTTTCACACACTTCTTTAATTTGTATCATTATAAAATCCAAATCTTAAAAATTTTCTTGAAAATTCCAGAATTTTTTCTTTAATATTCTAAACTTTAAAGATTTTATTTTTCAGATGCCTAAAATTGTCCAGTAATTTCTTTTACAATCTCCAATTTCTGTTACAAATTAAATTTTTTGTTTTGAAAAGTAACATTTTTTTAATTAATTAATTATAATACAAAACTACTTTCCAATATTTTTTGAATTTGTTTCCAGGTAATTGTAAATTTTTCATGAATTCATTTTCCATATTTCAAAAATGTTCGAATTCTAGAATTTTCTCTCTTATGCCTCCAGAAATTTCCCTTCCTAATTTTTAGAATTTTCTTCGAGTGGCCAAAATATTTTAATATAATTTATTTAGATTACTAAAATTATCAAAAAATTTTTCACCAAATTTCCAAATTAGTTTTCGAAGGTTTTCCAGCAATTTATTTTCAAAATTTTAAGAATTTTCTAAACACCAAATTTCTAGAATTTTCTATGCGTTCAGAATTTTCGAATATTTTTTTTATAGATTCCCGAAATTACAAGATTATTTTTAGACTCTAAGGTTTGTAAACATTTCCGTCTTTCTAAATTTGTCAGATTTGAATAATATTCCAGCAACATTTCTTCCAGTCTCAGAAAGCTCCCCTTTCTGAATTTATTAAAGAAAATTGATCTTTTTAGATTCCTAGAACCTTTCATTTTGTTTCATCATTCCCAAATTATTAATTACTTTAGGCTTATAAAACAAATATCCATTTTATATAGAAATTCTAAAGTTACACTTACTAGAATGTGTGTTGTACTTTAAAACTAGATTTGTTATGACGAGTGTAAATATTTATTTGTAAATAAGCTAAGTAAACGGTTTCGGCAATTTATTTCTCTAGTTTCTAAAATTCCAGGATTTTACAACTATCGTACTTTTATTCCATTCTTCAGGAATTTCTTTGCAAATTAAAACATGTCTTCGATCATTCCTATATTTTCCAGCAATTTCTCTTTAGAATCATTTTATAAAGATTTCTAATATTTTCCTTTTTTCAGATTTATCCAGAAATTGCTAGGAATATTTTTTTACTAATAATCCAAAATTTGATCAAGAGTTTTAAATTATTTTAACAATTTCTTTTACAGATGTAAAAACTTGTTAGAAATCTAGGAATATGTATTCTTATTTCCTAGGATTTTCTTCAAGTATTTCAGATTGTCCAGCAATTTTTCTTCAGATTCCTAGAAATTTCCAAATTTTTTACTTCTACGCTTTCAGAATTTGCTTTATAAAGTTTAATTTTTAAAACCTTCCAGTAACTAATTTTTATCATTATAAAATCCGAATCTGTAGATTTTTTAAAGTTAGAGAGTTTTCTTTTTAAAATTAAAAAACTACTCAAGTATTATTTTTAGATTTTCGAAATAGACCTCAAAAGTTGAAGACTTTTTCTGCAATTTTTGTTGTATCGAAGTTTCTAGTAAATTCTTTGCACTCTTCAATTTTTGTTTCAAATTATGTTTAGTTATTTCAAAAGTTCTAGGGTTTTATAATTGAATATTTATAAATTCTAAAACTTTCAAAAATTTTTTGCTGAAAAATTTTACTTTGTCAATTTTCTTTTATTCAAAATTTGTAGTTAAAGTTATTGCAAACCGCCAACTGATCGCCTCAGTAATTAAAGTTTATATGTATATGTAGGGTGGGCGGGTGGCCTCTATCCTACCCTTTAAACAGTCAAACATAAAAATTTTTTTGAAAAATTTGTTTGAATAAATCTATTAATTTTTGTAATGGTATTATATTTATTTAGGTTTTACCACTTTTAATTAAAACCCTTGCTTATGTGTTACTGATTGGAGGGTGGGTTAGGAGCTACCCATCCACCATACATTAAAATATATTTTTAATAAAGTTCTTTACTTAATAATGTTGACATTTTTGTTTGTTATTGCTAATAAACTATAGGACTTAAAAGAAATTTATGTAACAAGTAATTGGAAAGAATTCAAAATTGACCCTTTTTGCACAGACCTTATAGTTTTCGAAAAAAATATAGGGAAAGTGCTATGATGGCCACATCACTATTTTTTGTAAGGATTTTGTAGGGTCTTCCAAAATTTTTGGTCTCAACCTCGTCCTGCATCTGTCTACACTTCGTCTTCTTGCTTTTTCGGTGACCTGCGATGACGTCCTTGCGCGCCTCGACGCTTCTCGTCGTTCCACAAATATAGTTTGTTTCACTCGATTCCCTTCTTCTTTGCCATGGCGACATTGCAGGCTCCCTGCGATATTCTGGAGTATATTTCCGCCTCCTCCTTGCCTCTCCGACATTTAACCTTTCGGACTGAAACGAAACAGATACACGGCCTGGTCCTATTGCCCCTTTCCCTCTCCGATCCTAACTTCTGGCCTCTATGATCAGGTTCTCCGGGGGTGTTGAAGTCAATATAGAAAATAGTTCTATAGTTGCGCATAACACTTAACACTTCCGGGAGCAACGCCCTGCGCACACTGTTTTAGTTTCTCCTTGATCTGGTAACCCCTGACCATACTGGGGCTCCTACCTAGCAGTCTCCACCTGCTCCTACCTAGCAGTCTACACTAACAGTCTCCACGTGCCTTCTCTAGGCCCTTCCACGGTAGCCGGTAGCCCACTTACGACCTTTGTGGCCCTGGCTGCCCCCGCTGTCGCTTCCAGGTCATAACTTAGTCTTCCCAAGGGTGTTCGGGAAGTAGGTACGAATATTAATGTTCTGTAGAGCATACAAAATTAAAAATATAATTTTTTCATAAACACATTAAGTAACATCTTCCATTTATGTATGAAAAATACATCTTCCATATGACCACCCAAGGCCGCGCGACAACGAGCAATGCGTTCATTGAAGTTCTCGATGACGTGATCACAAATATCTGGTGGGATGACCCTTTCAATTTCATTCTTTAATTGGTGTATTGTTTGTAGTTTGTTCAAGCTTACTTTTGATTTCACAAATGCCCACAAAAAGAGTCACAAGGCAAACTTCTCACTCAGCAGAGCAATTCATGGGATGGGTGACATGTCGACATCTTGTTACAACCAAAGATTGCCATTTTCATCCACAACTGCGAAAAACTAATTAGAAAGCATGGGTTCTGTAATGGTCGCCCTTCACAGTGACGGCAGCTTCTCCTGCCCAGAACTTATACCACACAATCATGCGTTATGGATGCATCTCATCTACCACAGTCACTCGCGGATTTTCGGTACCCTAAATTCTGTAGTTCTGTTTATTGACGTACCCACTGTGGTGGAAGTGCGCCTCATCTGAGAAAATTATTCATTTTGTTAAGTTATTGTTCTCCGCTTGTCGAGCTAAGACCCACTAAGCAAATTGATGCCTCTTTCCATGATCTGCAGACTTCAACTCTTGTGTAAGTTGAATCTTGGATGCATGCATTTTCAAATCATTTGGAAGGATTGCATGCATTGAAATTGTTGATAAATTTAGTTGTTGGGCTCATCTGCGTGTCGATTTTCTAGGGATTACGGTCACATTATCACGCACAGCGTTTTCTTTTGTTTGAATAAAACGCGGTCGTTCTGTTTTCTTAAAATTTGCAACAGAACCGGTGGTCTCTACTTCCGGAAAAACTTCCAAACTGAGGATTCAGTTGCAGCAGCATTACGTTCGACTGTCACAGGCAATTCACGAACGGTTTCCTTGGGTCTTTCACTGTTTTTGTAATAACTTTTAATCACTTGGATACGTTGCTTAGTTGTCATCTACTCAATTGCGAAAATAAACATAAAACTACATTGCTCACCACACAAAAGCTATGGGAAGGACAGCAAACAACAAAAATGAAACAAGCACGACTGCTAAACGTCATATGACAAAATGCGCCAAATTTAAATTGGTCCTTACTTCCTTGGCACCCTATATATTAACTTCGTGTCCCAGGAGCTCGATTACCTCTTCTTTGAGAGCTAGACGGTCGAGGTTTTCTGCCTCGGCACCCTAATACCTACAGAGGCCAGCCAGCTCGCTATCATTTACACTTGATATTCCTCTCATTATAATTACAGATCGTTTGCGAAGCTGATCAACTCAACACGCTTCGGAAGCAACAGAAGAAATACCTTAATGTTTGTCACGTTCCACAAAAGTAATACCAGCACCTATTTCTGGGGGATGATACCCGTCAGCTGCACTTTCCGCATACCCCCCTCCCCTTCGTACATCAGCCGTTAGTTATATTAGGAGAAGTAAAACTCTTGTTATGTTCCATTTCTTTATTTTCAGATAACTGACACGTGTTTCGGTCCTTGCGGATCATTATCAAAGTTAAAACTAAATTGTAAATGAAAAAATTTCGTAATATATATACAAATTGCTCTCATTGTAGGAAATTCCGGCATTAATAATATTATCGGTACTGATAATTTCATGTTGATTGTTGAGAAGATAATCCTCCCTGCTAATGGCCTTCTTAATCTCCAATCCCTCTAATAAGTTAAGCTTCCGACCTTTTCGGCAAAAATGGTTCGGTATAATTGTGCCCATGTGGTGTCCTGTTGAAATGCAATGGTCGGCTAATCCAGTGCTTGTTGATGAGTTTATAATTGCTTTCCTGTGTTCGCGTTCCCTTGTTTCAAAATTTCTTCCCGTTTGTCCTATGTAATAACCCTCGCAATCAATTTGAACATTGTATTTTGTATACCCCTGATTTTTTAAGTGGATCTTTAGTTTCTATTTCGTTGTTGATGATTTTTTGTCCTAAGTTTCTTCTGTTGACTATTGTTACTTTTATGTTGTGTGATAATAACTGTCTCTTGCTTTTTGTGCTGGTGTTGTTCACAAATGGTATAGCTGCAAATATGCTTCCCTCATTTTCTCTTTTGACCCCTTATTGTATAGTAATTCTTTTACTAGTAAACGTTTCTGTTTTCTTTAAATCTTGAAAACACTTTGAAGAATTAGTACTGGAAACGGAAATCGCAATAAACAGAGGAGGAATAACGGAGGAAATCATCGAAACCGAAACCAATCAGAAATAAGGGAAGAACAAACTATTAAACAAATAAAACAGAAGTGCAAGGACCACAATCTCATAATATCTAAGGGAGACAAAGGAAATACAATTACAATAGTCAACAGAAAGCAATATGTAGACAAGCTAGAGATGTTTATTAGAGAGAACAATTTCAAAGAAATCAAAAAAGACCCTACGACAATATTTCAAAAATAAATTACGGACCTCATAAAACAATCTTCAAGTATTCCAGACCAAGAAAAATTTAAACTTAAGGAAATGAATCCAAAAGCGCCAACCCTATATGGAATGCCAAAAATCCATAAGGAAGACATACCCATACGATCAGTAATGTCATACTGTCAAGCTCCGACATACAAAGCTTGTTCATACATTAATTACAAATTACCGCAGTTAATACCACACACATCAAATTATTCGATAATGAACTCAATTGATTTCGTCAATAGTTAAAAACATTTAACATTAAACAAAAAAGTAATTTTGGTATCATTCGACGTAAAAAGTTTGTTCATGTCAATACCCGTTCCAGAATTAAAAAGCATAATCAAGAACTCAATAGATCTTCACTGCCCCGATGAAACCGACATATATAATATTATCGATTGTTGTCTAGACCAGAACTATTTTCGCTTTAATGACAAATTTTACCTCCAGACAGATGGTTTTCCAATGGGGTCCCCGTCGTCACCACTATTTGCAGAAATCTCCATGAAGAACTTCGAGGAAAAATTGTTAGATACCAAGAACCAAGCGAAGAAGAATATAATACCTTGGTGTCGATACGTGGATGATGTGTTCTGCGTATGGGGAGGTTCAGACCGACAACTGGATATGTTTTTATATACACTTAACAACACTAACAAACATATTCAGTTTACAATAGAGAAAGAACAGAATGGTACAATCAACTTCCTGGATCTAAAAATAAGAATTTAAAATAACAAACTACAATATGAAATTTATAGGAAACCAACAACCACAGATACAATTATACCGAATGATCCGTTCCAATCACACCAGATTAAAAAATCAGCATTAAATTCATATATTCACCGCCTTCTAGCAATTCCAATGCCGGAGCAAGCGTACAAAAAGGAATTAAATACAATTATACAAATAGCCAACAACAACGGATATGATCAAACCCTTATTTTCAAGATTTAAAAAAAAACAGAAACGTTTACTAGTAAAAGAATTACTATACAATGAAGGGGTCAAAAGAGAAGCATATTTGCAGCTATACCATTTGTGAACAACACCAGCACAAAAAACAAGAGACAGTTATTATCACACAACATAAAAGTAACAATAGTCAACACAAGAAACTTAGGACAAAAAATCATCAACAACAAAATAGAAACTAAAGATCCACTTAAAAAAATCAGGGGTATACAAAATACAATGTTCAAATTGCGAGGGTTATTACATAGGACAAATGGGAAGAAATTTTGAAATAAGGGAACGCGAACACAGGAAAGCAGTTATAAACTCATCAACAAGCACTGGATTAGCCGACCATTGCATATCAACAGGACACCACATGGGCACAATTATACCGATCAATTTTTGCCGAAAAGGTCGGAAGCTTAACTTATTAGTGGGATTGGAGATTAAGAAGGCCATCAGCAGGGGGAATTATCTTCTCAACAATCAACATGAAATTGTCAGTACCGATAATATTATTAATGCCGGAATTTCCTACAATTAGAGCAATTTGTATATATATTACGAAATTTTTTCATTTACAATTTAGATTTAACTTTGATAATGATCCGCAAGGACCGAAACACGCGTCAGTTATCTGAAAATAAAGAAATGGAACATAACAAGAGTTTTACTTCTCCTAATATGAAAATTGGGTTCCATCAAGAGAGTAGCAGAACAAGTATCGATTATAGCCATCAGTTACTTAGGATGCTCTTCATTATACTTAGGAGGTATTCCAAAACTCTTCTACGTTACAGTTCTTTCAAAATTACCGCACATGGTAAGGAATTAAAGGCGTGCCTAGCGTCAGGCACTGTCTTCTTCTCCTGTGGGGTCCCTTGTTTGCTTAATCGACCAGCAAAACCGAATTGACCTGGGGATAGATTCCCGTATTTTTCGATGGCGGTCCTCGTCTGGTCCATCACGAGTCCCTCTACGACCTTCTCTTTCGATATCCACCTGAATCTCTTTCCAATTTCCTTGTTTTGAGAATTAATACCAGCCTTGTCCTTTTGCATGTGGTGAATATAGTGCCCTCTAGGAAACACTTGTTTCTCAGGGCCAGTACTCTCAATTGGTTTATCACCTTTATCACTTCATTCGTGTTGCATTCCTGCCTGAGCGCTTTCTACTCGGCAAAATGTTCATCGCTGCCAATACCTTTCAAATGTGAAAAACTTTTCCTCCTTAGACTCTGCCCATTTCCGCTCCTTCTACCTTAAAAATAACGCTTCGATTACGGTGTCCATCCTCCATGGCACTAATACTCCGCTACCTACCCCTAATTTTTTTGTAATGATTCTGTAGGGTTTTCTACATGTATCAGCCTCTACACCGTCTTGCATCTGATGCCTACTAGCCTTGCGAAGGTTGGTTTTGGCGTTCGAGAGGCCTCCTACAAGGCCGCCTAGTCAATACCTCCTCTTCTGCGCTTAATGCTTTAGCCATAACCACATCCTCCTTTTCAGTATATATTATTTTATTCGACGCTTTTCATCTTTGCAATCTAAAGCTCTCTTCAGCAATCTGGAGTATTTTTTAAAAGCCACCTCAGCGCACGACATTCAGCACTTCGGACTAAAACGAAATAATTCTACATTTGGAAACATTTTATTGCATATAAACATATATTTGATACAAGCTTTGTATGTTAAAATTTTCAGATACGAGCAGAATTTTATCACTGGTTTTAACAATGAATTACTAAAAATAATTTACATAATTTGATTACATTAGATTCTAAATAGATAGGTACTCTGCAATTTCCTTCGAAATACATGGGAAGATTTTGTCAAAGATTCCAGTCCAATCACGTAGAGAATTTTCCTCGAGTAAGATGGCTTGGAAAAATGTATTATTATCATCATAGTTTTTCTTATAAATAGCTGAATATTTTACAATCCCAGTAAATTATAATCCGCTTACGCCATTTTTCGTATTATCAAGCCGGTTATAATTTATTATCATCCCTTTGTCCGTTGATTAATGAAAAGTACACTCCCGCAATTTAAAATTGGAACTTAGTGAATAATTTAGCGGAGACGTACATCCGTCGGGCAGACGTAAAGTATGAAACAATAATAGTAAACACTGGCGCGATACTGTTTGGGGATTAAATGAAAATCCAAATCTGCATTCCCTTCTTTTCTCGGAATGAAATTAAAGCGTGATTTCGAGATTTCGAGACGGCCGAGGGCCCTCTCTCCGGCTATATAACTTCCGCTTCCTCTCTTACTTATCCCTCCGCACACTTTTTACACTTTTTTCAGCGGGGGTGGCGCGCTGGTGGGCGGCCCTATTTCATTCCGGCACTTTAAAAACCCGACTGTACAGCGATTTCTCAAAATAATGCCATTGTAATCATATCGAACGGCGATTTCTCACCGAGATGTTATTGATGAACGCGATTGTCGGCGAGTTTTCCTTTTTTCGTCTTACTTCCTTCGGTATTCATCACACTTCGCGAATAAAATAATATTGAGGGGTTGTATTTTCCTTTACACAACAATGAAAATATTTATAGAATTAATTTTTACTGAAATTATCCGGTATCAGGTTTTTTCATTCAAATCCAGAAACTTGCATTATTAGTTCATATAATCAATAATAAGTTTTACATACAATTTTTTAGTGCTTGTACTAGTTTTGGTCTCAAATTTAAATATTTTTTATAGAATAACTACATGATTTATAAATAAATAGTTGGATACAGTTAAATGTAAATTAATGTACCCTTTTCTGTTTTGTTATTTTTATCGAATGTTTTTTTTATATCCTATATTTTATAATATGATTATTACAAGAATTAAATACGTAATACTTATAAATCTCTACAATGTTTAGACTTCGTTTATTACAACATGGCACGTGATACTTTTCATAATTAAAAAACCGTTATTCGGATTATTCCGCACACTAAGATGAATATCACAAATTTATTCATAATTTACGCCATTAGATATCCATCAAACATAATAGTGTGTGTATAATATTTATTGGGTTGTATAAATAACGAATTCCTTTATGGGGATTGGGGCCAGCAGAGATGACCACTAATAGAGTTAAGTGGGTTCCTCGGGTTTCGGGTTTCGAGTGCACCCCTCCACCCCTGTGCCGTTGAATAATTCAGTTTACGTAAGAATTCGCCGGCGAATTCAAACAATTGCATTATTATATGGAAGTAAATGATATCCGGCGTGCGCGCGTGGGTGCGTGTGTGTGTGCTTGGCCTGCGAAAACCCCGAAACTTCGTGAAAATTAATAGTAATGCGAGAAGGGGCTATTGCGATGAAATATTCACCGCGTAAATTGAAACGTATTTCTTGATTTTACTTGCGCAAACTTGCTATTCTATCCAGATATTAAACTAAATCTACAACGTAATTTCATTAAAATTTCTGCATTATTAAAGCTTTAACAATAACCAAACACAGATGAAGTTCATGTGTTAATGCGTAATAAAACTGTAGTTTATTAAACATTCATCGAGCGTTATTCTGTAGTGTATAGAGACTAGTATAAAGCAGTTTATACAGTGTTAACATGTTAGGGGAATCTAAAGCAAACAGTGCTCTGAATGTGATATTTATAACATAAATTAATTGAGACCGGTTTGATACGTACTGTGTGCCAGTTTAATTGCCGCATAATACAACTGGCGCAACTTGCATTCCAACTCGGCTTTAAAACGTACCTGCATATCGTGTTCGTTTTGATAAACGTTTGCGGTCGCTGTGTGAAATTCGTGGTCGCCATTTTGTAAATATTACTTAATTACGCCGCAATTGCCAGTGGGGACTAAATTTATGTAATATTGATGTTGTTTGTGTAATTCATTCAAGTGTATGATTAATAAATTACAATTGATAACTTTAATCTTAATACTATCTAAATAAAATTAACACTGATAATAAATTAACTTGTTGATTAGAAATTAAAAACACTTGGTTTGTTTCACAGAATATTTAAAATTAATATAATAGTATAGCCGAGCGGTAAGTTGAAATGTAGCAAAAGTAGTGCGTCACAAGTTTTGGCGCCCAACGTGGGGCCCTTATTTTAAATTGCCCTTACTTTACATTGCCCTTATTTTAAATTGCCCTTAGTTTAGATTGCCCTTATTTTAGATTGCGCTTATTTCAGTTTGCCCTTATATTTGGGTTGCTTTCAATTTTGCCTTTTTTGTTGTCCTTGTTTTGGTTTAAACTTTTAGTTTGAGAAATTTAATTTGAAATCGGTTAATTAGGTTGGGACTGATATTTCTTATATGTAAATATAACAGTTTCAGTTAGTTCCTGTGGGGTTAGTGGACATAGTATATTTTGTTTTGTTGTAATTGCGTATCATACATCGTTTGTCGTTTGTTAGGTATTAGTGGGTTCGTGATATATAGAATTTGGACAGAATGGATTTTAAATTAGAAATAAATAGATTACCACAAGATAAACTTACTTATGAATTAGCGATTAAAGATGTCACTGATCAACTCTCTGTTCATTCTCAACGGAAAACTTTACGTTCATTATTAAAATTAGAGAAAGGCGTTAATTTTGTAAAACCTCAATATCCCTTTAAATTTAACGACGAGGATATTCAAATTTCCACAAAAAATTACTGAAATTCAATAACTTATTCGAAATTTTTCTGATTTACTAAATTCTCCAGTTTATCTAAAAATAGCAACTATTTGTGCCAATTGGCACATATTTTTAACAGGGTAAATCGATAAACGCCATTGACTCGGGAAGAAAAAACCAAACGTTCAAATTTCCTAGTTCAAATTGTCACTTGTACTTCTGATCTAAAAAGTAGAATAGAGTAGATGATAATTCTAATTGTTCGAAAGTAAAATCTCAAACCACTCCATCTGTTAGTAAATTTTGTTGGAATTGCCAAAAGTCAGGACATATTGCAAAATATTGTCCTAGTGCAAAGAGAAAATATTGCTCTAAATGTAAGAGACCCGGTTTTACAAAAAATAGCTGTCCAAAGTGCTCTAGTAATCATAATTCGGAAAACGAGTTAAGGAGACCGAGTCTCTAACGAACAAATCTCGGGAAAGTCAATTTTAGGTTTAGATGATAGAATGAAATTCTGTCTTGATTTTATTTTGGCTAATGTTCATCATGATGAACGTGTTTGTATATTTAGGAAATCTTTGTTAGGTTTGTTAGATTCTGGTGCGAATCGAACAATATTAGGGGGCGAGGGATGGAAATATTTGAAATCTCTTAATTTAAATATTCGTATTTCTTCTGTATCACATTGTACCGTTGCTAATGGTGAATCCTGTAGTATTTTGGGAACAGTTACTTTACCAATTTGTGTTGAAAATTTTACGGTAGCTCTAGAAGTTTTAATCATTCCCTCGGTATCATAGAGTTTAATTTTGGGTATAGATTTTTGGAAGAGAGTAGGTATCGTCCCCAACTTACGAGATAATTGTTGGCAATTTAGTACCAGTAATAAAATTTCGATTGATGCAATTAATTCTCTGTCGGACTTTTCTCCAGAACAATCTAGACAATTTAACTTATTGCTTGAGAAACAGTTTGAACAAATGGTAAATTCATTAGGTTGTACAACATTGGTAGAACATGTAATAAAGACAACAGCTGATCCTATTAAACAACGATATTATCCGCTGTCACCCGTATTACAAAAGCATGTTCATGCAGAACTAGAGACAATGCTGAAAAACGATGTTATCGAGCCATCGAAGTCCCCATGGTCATCGCCCATTGTTATGGTTAAAAAGAAGGACGATAGTTATAGGTTTTGTGTTGACTACCGTCGAGTCAATAGTGTTACGGAGAAAGATGCGTACCCCTTTCCATATATTCATCAAATTCTTGACAGGCTTCATGATGCAAAAGTTTTGAGTAGTTTAGATATTCGTTCAGCATACTGGCAGATACCAGTAGAGGAGAAATCTCGCCCTATTACGGCTTTCACCGTACCAAATCGGGGGTTGTACCAGTTTAAAAGAATGGAATTCGGCTTACACAACTCGCCAGCTACTTTTCAAAGATTAATTGATCAGTTAATTGGTCCAGATTTAGAACCCTTTTATTTTGCTACTCCTTCAGTAGAGAAACATTTAGAATTGCTTAGTATCGTTTTATCTCATCTTAATGAGACAGGGTTAACCCTTAGGAGAGAAAATGTCATTTTGGTACAAAAGAATTAAAATATTTAGGTTATATCGTGAACGAAAATGGGTTACTAGTTGATCCGGAGAAAGTATCAGCTATACTTGATCTCCCTGTCCTTTCAAGTGTAACTGAGATACGTCGTATTGTTGGAATGGCTAATTGGTATAGACGTTTTATCCCAAATTTGTCCACGATAATTGCTCCAATTACTGCCCTAACACAGAAAAGCGTTAAATTTGGTTGGACTGATAAGTGTAATAAAGCATTTTTATGTATTAAGGATTGTTTAGTGAAGGCACCCATACTATCGTGACCTGATTTTAATTTGCCATTTTCTATTCCATCCATTCTAGTGTTAGTTTCAGATGCACCCGTAATGTGCAACAAGTGTCAGTTTATTTATTCAGAAGTTTCATTAATTTTACCCAAAAATCTGCTATCGACGTTTTTTGTGATCGTGATTTTTTTTTGAAATTTTTTTAATATCTTTCAACAATTTCAATTTCTGAAAATGATCTAGAATGTATTTACTATAACTTATTAGAAGTTTCAAACGACTTTTCATTGACTTTTGCGTATTCTTTACGCTTTTCCTATTTAAGTTTTACCGCATTATAATCGGTAACACATATTTTTTTAATTTTCTACATTTTTACTAAATTTTGAAAATGTTTACTATATCTTATCAACCTTTTCCAGTAAATTTTGGGTTTTTCGATCTTTCTACAGAGTTTTTCTTTGTTTTTGGGAATTTAAAAGAATATCTTACTGACACTGTCATTTATAGTAGTCAACCGTCATTTCACGTAATAACTTTTACAGTTACTGAATATTTTCACTATCATATGTCAACTGTGACAATCTATTCTAACAGCTACTGTCAACTCCGACTGCCATTCAATTATAAAGCCTCAGCTGTCATTATCAACTCACATTCTCAACTATCACTATACAATATTACTATTTACTGTAAACTGTCACTATCAGCTGTCAACTCTAACAGTCAATTGTCATTGCATTTATAAACTTTTACAGTTACTGAATATTGTCACTAGCAGGTGTTACTAATAACTCTGACGATCTACTCTGACAGTCAACTGTTAACTGTCACTATCAATAATTACAATTCAATTATATATTGTCGGAGGTTATTATCATCTAATTGCTATCAAATTTCACTGTGTATTGTCAACTGTCTCTGGAAACTGCCACTGTTAATTGTCACGGTTAATTTATACTGCCAACTGCCAGTTCCAATTCTGTCAACTGTCATTGTATGTATCGAATGTTACAACTACTGAGTATTGTCACTATCAGCTGTCACTGTGACAATCTATCCTTAAATTCGACTGTTAACGGCGTTTGTTACAATTTAATTAATAAATAAACTATCAACTGACATTATCAACAATTATTGTAAACTATCACTATCAAATATTACTGTTTACTGCCAAACGACACATTAACTGTTAAAATTGACTTTTACTATAAACTGTAACTGTCAATGCACAGTCAACTGTCAAATTTTACTGAAAAGTGCCAACAACTGTTATTGCACGTACCAACTGTTATAGTTACTGAATATTGTAATTGTCAACAGTGACTATCTATTATCATAGTCAAATGTCAACTGCGACTGTCAGTTATTACAATTCAATTATAAACTGTCATTTGTTATTATCAACAGCCCTTCGCAACTATCGGTGTAAACCAACACTATCATATGTCACTGTTTACTGCCAATTACCTCTGAAAGCTCTCACGGATCAAACACTGCCAACTCTAATAGTCAAGTGTCATTGAACGTATCAACTGTTATAGTTACTGTCAACTGTGACTGTCTATTCTCACAATCAACTGTCAACTGCGACTATCTATTGTTACAATTCAATTATATACTTCCAGATGTCATCTGCTATTCTTAACTATCATTGTAAACTATCACCAAGTGTTATTATATCTCTGGAAACTGTTACTGTCAGCTGTCATGGTTAATTTTTAGTGTAAACTGTCACTGTCAACTCTAACAGTCAACTGTCATTGTACGTATCAACTGTCTAAGTTACTGAATATTGATTTTTCAAGATTCTTCAAGTTTTCTAAAATTTTCAAGCAAATTATCATTTAGATACTTATTTCTTTTAAGATTTCAGAATTTTTAGCAATTATTCTTATAAGTTCCGAAAGACTAATTATGCAGTTCTTGAATTAAGCAGCAGTTTTTTTTTAATTTTAAGTACTTTTATAGTTCCAGAATCCTAGGTAATTTCTATTGTAGGTAAGGAAAAATCTAACAAATTTTCTTTTTAATTACGAGTAATTTCCTTAAGGATTTTATCATTCATCTAAAGAATTGTCTCCAATGGTTTTAGAATTGCTGTAGAATTTCTTTTATCGAAAATTCTTTAATTCTCTGGTAATGTTTGATCCAAGTTATGAAATATTTCATTAAAGTCTAACATTTTATTAGAAGTAATACAATTTGTTTTAGGTTTCGGTTCTATGTTTTGTAATTTTCTTAAAGGTTAGGAATTAAAAAAAAAATTACAGATTGGGATTTTATAATGATAAAAATTAAAGAAGTTACTGGAAAGTTTTAAAAATTGAAGTTTATGAAGCAAATTCTGAAAGCGTAGAAGTAAAAAATTGTAAAATTTCTATGAATCTGAACAAAAATTGCTGGACAATCTGAAATATTTGAAGAAAATCCTAGGAAATTAGAAGACATATTCCTAGATTTCTAACAAGTTTTTGGATCTGTAAAAGAAATTGTTAAAATAATTTAAAACTCTTGATCAAATTTGAGATTATTAGTAAAAAAAATATTCCTAGGAATTTCTGGATAAATCTGAAAAAAGGAAGATATTAAAAATCTTTATGAAATGATTCTAAAGAGAAATTTCTGGAAAATTTAGGAAATGTTTAAATTTGCAAGGAAATTCCTGAAGAATGGAATAAAAGTACGATAGTTGTAAAATCCTGGAATTTTAGAAACCAGAGAAATAAATTGCTGAAACAGTTTACTTAGCTCATTTACAAATAAATATTTACACTCGTCATAACAATTATAGTTTTAAAGTATAACACACATCCTGGTAAGTGTAACTTCAGAATTTCAATATGAAATGGATATTTGTTTTATAAGCCTAAAGTAAATTTGGGAATGATGAAACAAAATGAAAGGTTCTAGGAATCTAAAAAGACTGCTATAATTTTTCTTTAAGACATTCAGGAAGGGGAGCTTTCTGAGACTGGAAGAAATTTTGCTGGAATATTATTCAAATCTGACAAATTTAGAAAGACGGAAATATTTACAAACCTTAGAGTCTAAAAATAATCTTGTAATTTCGGGAATCTATAAAAAAAATTATTCGAAAATTCTGAACGCATAGAAAATTTGGTCACTAGATTTTCTTAAAATTTTGAAAATTAATTGCTGGAAAACCTTCGAAAACAAATTTGGAAATTTGGTAGAAATTTTTTTGGTAATTCTAGTAATCTAAATAAATTATATTAAAATATTTTGGCTCCTCGAAGAAAATTCTAAAAATTTGGAAGGGAAATTTCTGGACGCATAAGAAAGATAATTTTAGAATTCGAACATTTTTGAAATATGGAAAATGAATTCATGAAAAATTTACAATTACCTGGAAACAAAATTAAAAAATATTGGAAAGTATTTTTAAATTAAAAATAATTATTTTTAAAAAAATTTAACTCCTCCAAACAAAAAATTAAATTTGTAACAGAAATTCTAGATTGTAAGAGAAATTACTGGACAATTTTAGACATCTGAAAAATAAAATCTTAAAAGTTTAGAATATTAAAGAGAAAACTCTGGAATTTTCAAGAAAATTATACAGATTTGGATTTTATAATGATACAAATTAAAGAAGTGTGTGGAAAGTTCTAAAAATCTAAAATAGAAAAATCTGCAAATAAGAATTCTTGGTAATTCTAGGAATATAAAAACAAATTATTAGAAAATTTTGGAACCCTTGAAGAAAATTCTAGAAATTTGGAAGGACATAAAAAAATTCAAAATATTCGAAAATTATCGAAATGTTGAAAATATATTGTTGGAAAAGTTACATTTTAATATAAACAATATGTAAAAATATTGTAAAACATTTTTGAAAATTTTTAGGAATAATTAATTAAAAAATTTTCAAACCACTGAAAAAATTATATATTGTAAATTTATAAAAAATATATACATGATTCGCGAAAAGGCATTAAATCAAGCTTAAATGTGATTAACTATAGAAAGTAATTTATATTTAAACTTTAATTTGGGTTATGCAGTTTTTACTGTTTTTGGCAGCAAAATCATCAACCTTTAACATTTAAAGTTTAGAGACGGGTGGCCTCTGGTAAATAAATAATTGTTATATAAATTTCATGTGACTCCTTTAGTTTATTAGCAATAGGCAAAAATATCAAAATATTTATTTTTTTTCTCACAAATTAAGAACTTTATGAAAAACATGTTTTAATAAAACTTTTTCAGTTTCTTATTTCCTTTAACATTTATTTGAAAAGTTATTTAATATTTTTCAAATTTAGAAAAATATCAAGAAAAATAAAATAAAAAAACGCTTCGAGTAAACATCCATTTCCGGTTTATGAATGTTTACCAAAAGCTTCTCAGTTCTCATTCTATATAGGGAAAGTAAAAAAAAATGTAACCTTTATTGACATAAGAATTAATTTAACAATTCACATTTTACATTTTTTTTCTTTTTTCCACTTTATTCTTTTCACTTTTCTCTTCTTCTCCCTTTCCCACCCCAACATCCTTAGGATCCTTACCCTGGCCCTATTTTCTCTTATTCATTTCAATAACTTTCGACAACCCTTCACCCATTCAACATCCACTCCCTTACATTCCTCCATAAAGTGTATCGACGTATCCTTCTTTTTCTTGCATAACACTAATTTTCTGTATATTTCACTCATCCATCTCTTTATTCCTCTCTCATCTGATCCGCATCTCGCCCTCGAAATTATTATCTTCTCTTCTCTTCCCAGTTTGGCCCGTACAGATATCTTGGCCTATTCATATGCACCTGCCACCTTTCACACCCTTTATTTTATTCACTCTTCATTATTTGTTTCTGTCTCTCCACCTCTTTCACTTTGTCGTTTACCTATCCGACTACATTTACCTTGTCTTCAAACCACGCCCTTACCACCACTTCCGCAAGTCCGCTCTCTCGTACATCCTCTGTTCCTCGCTGTTCTTAATCTGCCTTTTCCTGCACCCACGCTTTCCTTCCATACCTCCCTCCACTCAACCACTCTGTTTATTGTCTCAATCACACACTCTTTTTTATTCATCTCCTGAAGCAGTATGTATCCCGGAGTCTATTTTACCACCCTTAACATCTGCCTCAGGTTGTATTTCTGTTTACTCTCGAACCTTTCAGATTTTAAAAACCACATACTTCTACTCCGTATAGTAGTGTCAATTTTATTGCACGCGTCCCACAAGCCAAACATCACCCCCATGTTTCCCTCCATCGATCTTTCCCATTTCTTTCTCACCATGACCCATGCCTTCCTTGCCTTTCCTTGCGCCCATCTTGCATTCTCCTCATATCCTCCTGCCCACATAAATAAAAAACCCAGATACTGAAACACTATCTCCGTTGCCTCCCCCTTCCACTTTAATTCTTTAATCCTTCCCTCACTTTCCTTGTTCCTTACATTTCTTCGCCATCAACACCATGTCATCCGCGTATCCTAGTGTCCAGGGACAACCCTGCCTTAAGCCCTTCCACATCTAAGAATTCCGCAAACATACTCTTTTCTTCTAACACTTGCTCCACTGTCTTGGCCAGGGTAAATACCTGGTCCCTCGTTCCCTTGAGCTTCCTAAAGCTGCTCTGTGTCTGCCGCTAAATTCCACTCCTCTGCCTCCTCCTTGAGCCTCCACTTGACCATTATCAATGCTATCTTGTGCCTGTATTTATCACTGTTATTAGCTTGTAATTTTTAACATCCTCGGCATCTCTGCTCTAGTCGATTGGGCATATCGCTCCTACCTTCCAGAACCGGGTGCTTCTCTCCATAACGCCGGATATTCTTCTTTTTTCCATATCAAATTATATATCGACAAGATATGGGTTTTTAAAGGCGGATGAAACATTAATTTTATAGGGGATATTATCTGGGCCATGAGAAGAGCCATTACTAGTCCTAAGTGTCTCTTCAAATTCTTCCATTGTATATGGATGATTAATGAGCATGCTTGCCATAAAATAGAATTATGAGAAATTTTCTTTGCACTCTTTCAATGTCATTACAGTATCGAAGATAGTAAGGATCCCAGATCACTGACCTATACTCAATTTTACTTCTTACAAATGATTTGTAGAAAGCAAGAAACGAGTTGAAGTTATTAAGAGATTTTGTATTTCTGTAAATGTATCCAATGGTTTTGTAACACTCCTTAGTTATTGCAGCAACATGACTATTGAATGTAAGTTTCTCATCAAAAACAATGCCTAAATCGCGCTATGAAGCCACTCTTTCAATAACCGTGTTATCGATAACATAATCATATTGGGTACGTGTACGTAATCGTGAAAAAGTCATAATTTTACATTTCTTAATATTTAAGTATAGCCGGTTTAGGGTGCACCATTTTAACAACTCATTTATAAAGAATTGCAATTCAAAACAAACACGAATTGATGACACAGATCGAAATATCTTTAAATCATCGGCATATATAAGGCAGTCATTGCCTAAACAATTTGGCAGATCATTGATAAAAATAATAAATGTTACAAACTATTTATGGATACTAAAGTATTATAATTTAAATTTAAGGGTTGAGTGGAAGAGCGGCAATATTTATAACATACATGCTGAACTCCGCCTGTTTTTATATTGTTTATGTTTTATGTAATATATTTATACTTGAATCTGTATGTTATATTCGTAATGTAATATATTTTAATGTATACATTGTTATGTATTATCGAGTAAAATAAAGACTTTATAATAATAATAATAATAATAAGAAAATTCTGGATGTCGGTTTTTAATTTTGTGTTTCCGTCTCTAGAGGATCCGTTAACATACATGGTCTATCATCAAAGTATTGCGAATGATTTTATTGCAACGCGACTATCTATCACAACGGAGTTAAATAGGATGGGAAATGTGGTGAAAGCTGCATTGGAAGGGTAGACCTTATATATTTCTTTAGGTTAATTTCTATTAACGAATAGCTTTTCCGTTATGATAAGGGTCTGCCAATAGAGACGCGCGAAGTTTGCCGGAAGGGTGCGGCCATGTTGTTCGAGGTAGAGCTGTCAAAGTTGCTGTCATTTGTTCAGTATATAACCCCAAATCACCATGGCAAGTTTGAGTGTCGAGCAGCACGTGCAAATTATTAAATTGTTTTACGAAAATGGGTCATCAGTTCGAGCAACTTTACCCGCACTTCGCCCATTTTACGGTTGCGATGATCGGCCTGTAGAGTCGACTATCCGTCGATTGATGGGCAAATTCGAGTCGACTGGTTCAGTAAACAACCAGCCAACACTGACACGTCGACGAAACGCCCGATCGAACAAAAATATCGCTGCTGTCCGTGAGAGTGTGCGCGAGAACCCGAGGCAGTCCATGTTTTGTCGTGCACAGGAACTTGGCCTTTCGCAGACATCAACTCGCAGAATTTTGCATCTGGATTTGGGTCTGCACCCGTACAAAATCCAATTGACCCAGGAGCTCAAGATAAACGACCACAGACAGCGTCGGGCGTTCGCTGACTGGGCTCTGGAGCAGTTGGAAGCAGACCCCCATTTTGGCCGAAAAATCATCTTCAGCGACGAGGCTCATTTCTGGATGAACGGGTATGTGAACAAGCAAAATTGCCGCATTTGGAGTGAGAACAACCCACACGAGGTCCACCAAGTGGCAATGCATCCCCAGAAAGTCACTGTTTGGTGTGGATTTTGGGCCGGCGGCATCATCGGTCCGTACTTTTTCGAGAACGAAGCTGGGGCGGCCATAACCGTCAATGGGGAGCGCTACAGGTCGATGATAACCAACTTCTTTTGGCCTAAACTGGATGATATGGACACGGACGACATGTGGTTCCAGCAGGACGGCGCCACGTGCCACACATCCCATGCCACAATGGACATTCTGCACGAGCGATTTCCGGACATTGTCATCTCGCGCGGAGGCGATATCAACTGGCCACCGAGAACACAGGAACTTGGCCTTTCGCAGACATCAACTCGCAGAATTTTGCTTCTGGATTTGGGTCTGTACCCGTACAAAATCCAATTGACCCAGGAGCTCAAGATAAACGACCACAGACAGCGTCGGGCGTTCGCTGACTGGGCTCTGGAGCAGTTGGACATTAAGACTTTTAGGACCTCAAGGTCTACCTACCAATTGATGAAGATTTTCTGCATATCGCTATCCAAAGAGTGAAACATGCTTCATTCGGAAAAGAGTATCATTGGTATTTATCTTATTTAGAAACCACGACCTCTAATTCACTTAGAAATACCTTGAACCTAATGAAGAGCCTGCTTCGAAATATAATTCTCCTATATTGTTTAGGAATATTTTTTGGCTATAAAAGAATACCTTTCGAAGCAAATCCGATATAATTCATGCGTTGACAATTTTGCCTATAGTCGAATAATTCATTTTTTAATAAAATATATTAAAGTCCTTTAGTTCTTAGCAATCAAATTAAAATGTATTATATATCCCGAAAATAAAAACCATCGTAGTTGGAAACAGTAGATTGTTTCTCTGTGCATTATCAATAATTTAAGGAAAAACCACGAAAATTGGAGGGTCAAAATTTTGAAGTCAATCTTTAAAGAGTAATGCATTGGCTTCACAGACTGAATATGTGGTAGTATCCAGACCTAGAAGTACCATCTGATTCCTCTTATCTACAAATCTGGTTAGCGAGATCATGTTTGAGAAAATCAGTCAAGTTGAAAGTAAAATCTAGAGTATATAGAAATTTAGCGTCATTAAAACGTGTTAAAAATTAGGATACTCTCTGCTTAAACTATAAAGTACGATTAGAACAATTTAATGTATAATAGAATGTAAAAATGCATTATCGATAATTTAGGGAAAAACAATGCATTATAAAAAATTGAATACAACTAAAATCAAGAAGAGTTTTTATATCTCAAATGAAGGCATTCCTGTTTTTGCATTATAAATATTCGTGTTCATTCATCAAGAATATATAAATTTCAGTATGTTTTACTTGTAATGTAGCACCGAACGGTGGACTAAATTACAGGAACGGACAGGAATGTTTCTGCTCATTAATTCATAAATCATAATTAAATTCTATGTAAATCTGCTCATACTTTAATTGGATTTCGGTCGAATAATCAATTTATTGGACATGGCAATAGCAATTTGGTAATTACTAGGAAATCCTAGATGATTATCGGTGCCGCATGTCCACGGATTGTGTAAATTGGAAAGCATATCACCGGAGATTTTCAATAACGATAATTGTGTCAGTCGGTTTGACGACGGTCCTCCCAGGGACCAGCACCGATGCGTCGGTCCTTCCTCTCCTTCCTTTTCCCCACGTCATATACTGTACATTGACGGTTCGTCCGCGATCTTGATTACAATGCTGCTGAAGCTCATTGACAGATTTAGTTGTCACCAGTTAATCAAAATTAATTCTGCAAAAATGTTTACAATTAATAATTGTTTTAAAATAGAATTATATAAAGATTAGTCTTTTTATAACTATAAATTTTATTACACATATTTAATGGTATTATTACATTGTTTTTCTATTACAGCAAATTTGCCGTCTAGAAAATGAAATCAGATAGAGCTGTTAAAAATTGTTAAAACATGTAAATGGTGTAGAACGAACAAGGAATTACATTTGAAAATAATATTGAGAATAGTAGGATGTGGAAATTGATTTAAACTAGTATAATTTGCTATTATTTTTGGATAAAGTGTTAATTACAGTAAACAAAATTTTGAAGAAAATAATTTAGCAGGATTTGATGTTTTAATGTTTTAAAATGTATTTATTACTTCCGCAGAGAACAAATAAAAATATTAAATTTAAGTTAGTGGCTGAATGGCCAGAGCAAAAAAATAAGTCACTATCCAAAAGGTGATTTTATGTGCACAAAATTATCAAATATTTCTAGTAAAGAAAACACACAGATAGAAAATTTAATTTGCAGAACAAGACAAGGACTTTAAAGTAATAGTTTGATGATTGAATTTTTGGTAAACAACGATTTGAATAAGGTACAAAATAATAACATGTAGAACATATTATTCTATTTAGATGATATTAAATACGATATTACTGAAAACTATGTTCTATGAGAAAGGTAAGGAATAATTAATGAAATATTAATATTAAGTATAAAATAGGTTTTATATAAACAAAACTTCCATAGAAATCTTGCTTGCATTGAAAATGTCCACGTTATTTTGTATTTTTTTGTAGAAAAAATTATTGATATATGTCAAGAATACACTAGTGTAATGGATACTACTATCCTAGGTCAAGAGTACGCTAATCTAATGAATAATTTATCAAAGTAGATGAAAAGTACGACCATAAAAATTAGAAGTACAAAAGAACACTAGACAGACAACATATTGTCTGAGATAAAACCACATGTAAGAATGAAAATAAATATGAACATAGGATATGATTATAGTATTTAAAAACTCGAGATCTTACTTTAGATAAAGTAAATTAAAAAGAATATAACATCGAGGGTAAGCACCAAATATTTTTATTGCAAGGTGATAATATGCTGATAATGAAAATTGGCTGATAAGGGTAACAATATTAGAACAACTATACTCTACAAAGCAACCAGGTTAATGCTTGAGGAGGATTTTATTGCCACGAACTAGCGACTTATCGGCGATTAGAATATTCAATATTTTCATGGCTGGTTGTGGGATTAATCATAATAGTGTGAACGGTCAAATAAATAATTAACGTCATAAGCCATCTAAAAGAAACGTTTAAAATATTTTTAGCAAAGATACGTTTTTGCTAAACAAAAGGGCAAACAAGGGAGATTATGAATAATAGGCCCACAACGCGGATAAATAAGCGGCAGAAGAATAAATCATCCTCCACTCATAAAAATATATAGACCAATAAAATGGTACCATGACCATCTCCTTCCTTTTGGAATAAGGGACAAACATGAAACCTAACAAGCCACTAGGAAACTGAAGAGGAAAATTACAACACTCACCTCAAAACAATCTGCAGTTATCATTTTGCGATAGAGTTAAAGTTATACCTATTGTAAGTAAAAACATGTTTAGAG
Organism: Ontholestes murinus; assembly: GCA_963969525.1. Classification (NCBI taxonomy): domain Eukaryota; kingdom Metazoa; phylum Arthropoda; class Insecta; order Coleoptera; family Staphylinidae; genus Ontholestes; species Ontholestes murinus. The sequence goes on from OZ018388.1 coordinate 18,453,547, forward strand.
TGCGAAATCCATCAGTTTTAGTTAATCATATGGTCCTTTGAAATATGAAGTATGTACATCTGAAGAGATGCATTTACTCTGAGTATTAATCTAGCGAAGATCCAGGCACATTTTTAGCATGTTTACCTCAGGATAGATAGTGCGTAGTTATAATGAGAACAACAAGCACAAAAATTGTTATATTGTAAAACAATCTGACTTTTAGAAAAATCTAACATTTAAGACAGAGGTCCTAGGCAACTTGGACACATAACGGCCGTGTTTCAAAGATCGTCGAGGTTTTTTGGCCAATCAATTCTTTAGTTTTTATTCTTAAAACTCAGTTTTTTATTTTATGAGCGTAGGATCTTCTTAAACCCCAGTAACACATCTCTGGTGGATTTTGTGTTGACTATAATGTAAATTCGTACCCTAAAATTTTGGTTCCGATTGGACTTTTTCTGTAACCACATGACCACCCATATATTTCGTAGACATTAGTGGCTTTTAATAGATTTCGAAACTTTTGTTCTTTGCTCATAACCAAAGAACCACTGTACGGACTAAACCAAACTTGGTATTGAGGCAGGTCGCCTGCCACCCTATACCTACTCTTAAGGGCAGCTGTGCGTCCTTTTAAAGTAAAAATTTATTTAAGTATATCGAGGTAACGCGCGCTTGTATCGAAACGGTATTTGGTGAGTGTCTCCCTTCAGTGGTGTCTTCTAGGGCTAATAATACCCTTCAGTCATACCTGACAATTTTTCGTCACCACTCAGGCAAGAATTATTTCCCACATATCTTGGTAACGCGCGGACAGATCCTTTGGACATTTCGTCCGCGGCCAACTCAAGGTAGCTACTACCAAACCGTGTATGGACACTGGGAGAGTAAGAGCTATCAAAATACTTGGCTAGATTAAGGCTACCGCGATGGCTTGCAGGAGCGCCACGACTATACCAGTCGAATCGAAGATTGACTACGAATAGCTGGTCTACGACAAGAGCAAGAAGCAAAGCAAGAAAAGGAGGAACAACTTGTTAAAGAATAGATATTTATTTATTTGTTATGATGCGTTAGATACCTGTTAAAAAAATACATTAATAGTCACATTTTTGATCACAGGAATCAGAGGCGGACTTCATTCTTCAGAATGTTCTTCCAGTCAAACCCTGATGGAATGTTCCATTTATTCCAGAATTTCTTTGGATTCTTTCTACAACTGAAGATATTAATTTTCATTTATACTTAATTAATAAAGCATTTTGCTTAAATTTTGTAAAATTTGTGCAAATATTTGATTAATGTCAACATTAATAAATAGATAAACATCACTATTAAATTAATACAGTTTAATATACATGGTACAATAAATACTTACATAACTACGGTCAAGATATTACTTCAAAGTGTAAAATGCATTCTTTATCAAAAAAAGTTTTTATTAATTTGCAAAATGTTTTGCATGTTTCAGAAATACATTGTTAAAATTTATTTCATGATATCTAATTCCTGTTTGCCATTTAGTCAACCTAATAAGTTTTGGATATACATGAGATACTTGCCTATTATGATAATTATTATCACACCAGTTTGTGTATTGGGATAAATATTTTTTTAAATATATATGTCAGGCACTTTAGAATATAAAGACATGGAAAGGTAAGTATCTGCAAGTCCTTGAACGCCTGGCGACAATCTTTCAAGAATCCATAGCTCACCATAATACGGACGATTTTACGCTGTAGACCAAAGACGCGATATCTGATCGCAGAATATCCCAAAACAATAAGGCCATATGTGATGTGGCTCTGGCGTAGGGAAACACATGCCGTGTTTCTTTGACACCTGAGTTGATAGGCTTAGAATAAGGAAAGAAGTTTTGCATAATTTCTGGCAAGATCACCGTCTGAAGCCAATGTCAATTGAGAATCGATGCAAACTCCTAAAAATTTGGTAAATTCACACTGATTTATTCCCTTTGAGAGTGAAAAAGTAATTTCTGTTGTTGTGTTATTATTTAATTTAAGATTATTATTTAGAAACCAGCACGATACAGTTGTACTCGTTTCTTGATGTAGCTTATTAACGGCGTCGAATTCTTTTGAATGATTTGTTAGCGTTGTCGTCGGCATATAAAACGATTTTCCCGTTTGTCGTAGAGTCAGGTAGGTCATTTATGTAAATTAAGAAAAGCAATGGACCAAGAATGGAGCCTTGAGTGACCCCATGTTTTAATGACAAGGCATTAAATACCGTTTAAACAAGTACGTTGTGTTCTTTCTAATATATAGGATATTATCAATCGATAGCTTCTAATTGTAAGTTTTCGACAGATCTAGGAAACTTGTTTTAAAAACTGAGCCCATTTCAAAGCAGTCTATTGTCATCTCTACAAATTTTAAAATCTCATTGTAGATCATCATTTTATAAAGCCAAATTTCTCGCTCCGCAGAAGATTCATATCTTCGAAGTTATGTACTAGTTGTAATTGAAAAATGTTTTCAAAAATTTTACAAAATATGGGAAGCATTGAAATAGGCGATAATTGTCAGGCATAGACAAATTAAATTTTTTCATTAAAGGTGATACAATAGTATTTAATACAGCTTTACTGACGTCTCAGCATACTCCATATATGTTCTTGCATTTACTGGTAATTTAAGTTATATATGGCCTGTCTTACTGTACCAGTTGAAATCTCAGTGAATTTGAAATACTTGTTACAGCTGGAACACATTAAAAGTATAAGATCAGTGTCAGTGTCTGGCAATAAATTCAGGATATAGTGAGATACTTTTAAAAAAAAATAATTAAGGTCATTTGCAGTTATATTTTTTTACGAATAACCGGTATTCTTCAGGAATTAATCATTTGCCACATAGCTTTTGCCTTGAAGTTATATGGTCTCGGATATACGCATTATTTGTTGTAATTTTACACGATTTTCACGATTCTATTCATAAGGAAATATAATAAAAGAGGTCATCCAGGCAGTCAGGAACCCCACCGGCCAAATCGTGACTGCAGCCATGAGAGGGACAATCGGGGAGCTAGAAGTTAACACTCAGCCGCGCAAACCGCAAATTTTTATTATATAATAATCGACTCTACCACGAAGATCGAGAGCGGCAGTGACAACTTCCAGCCAAGCCTTTCAGACCCTAGGGGAGGCTGGGGGTCCCGCAAAAGATACCCAGATTGAAAACGATGATATGTCGGAGATAAGACTCGCAATGAGATGAGATGCATCATTTCATGGTCCTGCTAAGAGCAGGACCATAGAGGGCAGCAAACAAGCTCAGAAACCAGAGGACGCGAATCTAACAGGGTTGTGGAACCGGACGATTTGGAATTCCCCCCTTCTTTTTTCTAGTAAAGGCCAGATGACGACAACAATGCTGACCTAGCCAGACGGTGAACGGTCTAAAACAACGAGGAAGAGCAGGAGGATGGGAGGCAGCGGCCAGTAGCCCCGTGACGTATTCTCGTCCTTTTGAAGATCCCTCCAAGGCGGTTAAAGATAGCTAGCCAAAAGTAACAAAGCTTTTAATTGTGAAGACCAGTAGTCTTTCATATGTGCAAACATTATCCAAGCTAAAGCTGGAGATGAAGAGAACATATCAACTCGAACGGCGGAACTGGGAGGAGCACCAACAATAATTTCGTGCTCGAGCTCAAGGTGGGTGTGGACCACAAGGAGATCTTGAAGGAAGGCGACTGGATTCTGGGGGCCGAAGTGGCAAGGCTTACTATAAGAAGGTGCTACAGGCAACTAGCTAACGCATGCACATAAACCGATAGGAGGTACTCTTGTAGGCGCTGCGAGGAGTCTGGCCACGTGGAGAAGAACTGCCAGTGCCCGAAGAAGGGGGTAGACACAAAGCACTATCATGGAAGCGCGAATTGTGCCGCTTGTGAGACGTCGCGGTCTGGCAACTGCAACAAAACCACCAGTGATAACCCACACGCTGGCAATCACACACGACGGGCGAAGAGGGCACTCTAGAAAGAAATTATTCTTATTAAGAAGAGGAATTTCTAGAAATGTTGAAGAATTGCTAAAATCAACATTGTAATTATAAAATTGCTTTTTAATTAAACACATTCTTTCAGGAGAAGGTGAAAAATTAAATTTAAGAATAGAATTCTGAAAACTTTTGATAAAATATGACTTTAAATATTAAAGAAATTACTAAAACTAGAAGAAACATTTCTGATTAAATACTTGATTGTGTGAAGATTATTATTATTTTAAGTGGTTAAAAGTATCCTTCCTTCAACAGTTTTATTATTAACTATATGTACATTTCGAACCCTAAGGGTTCATTTTCAATAGTATATTGACATAACAAAATAAATATAAAAGTAAAAAAAGTTGGGCGACTTAATTATAATATTTAATTAAATAGAAAAAAAAAATATATTTGAAAAAATCGTGGTGGGTTTAAAGTTACGTTTTTGGAAAATTTTAAATTGGTATAATTTCATATATATGTTGGAAGCAATTGAAATGAAAAAACATAAGAATTATTTATTGAATTTTGATCTTAATCCTTTAGATAACCCTTTACTTGAAATTATACTAATTTTAAATGTTTCCAAAACGTAACTTTAAATCTACCACCAGTAATAATGGTAAATCATTATATAAAATATAGAAAAGATTTATCTAATGAAATGCTAGATTACTTAAAGAATAGTTTTTATAATACTTCATCAAAATGAGACGAGAGAAACTGCGTTTTAAATAATAACGTGATAAGGATAAAGTCATAGTGCATTTAAAATAAAGCTAATTTCTATAATATTAAACTAGAAATGATAGAAAATTCTTAAATGTTCAAATTTTAATTTTAGAATTATTGAAGAAAATTGTCGCAATTTGAAAGGAATGTCCTGAAAAAATACAATAAGGTGAAACAAGATATTCTAGAAAAATCCTTAAACAACTTCTAATAAGCTCCGATAAAGTGAATTGAAAATAGTGAAAAATAATTGAAGAAAGGAAAGAGTTGTTAAACTCTACAATCATCAAAGTAAATTATGATTTTTTTGATAATTAATTACAATTAATCAATTAATTATGAAAAATTCTAAATGAAATGAAACTTCTTGTTATTTAGAAAGATATTACTAAAATGTGATAAATTCTAAAATATTACAAGAAAAAAAAATATTTTGACATAGTAGAACTATAAAATAAATGCTAAAAAACTAAGATCATTGTAAAAAAATATAATTTTAAAATTTCTTACAAAATGTGTTTAAATGTGTTCTTAATAATCCAAGAAAAATGGAAGAGGATTTGTTGAGAAATATTAGTTTTCAAAATAGTCAGTTAAAATGATAAAAATAAGCTGAAACTTTCCAATTTCTGGAACATTCCTTTAATGAAAGATTGTGAATTCTCAAAAAGTTGAAGAAAAAAGTTCAAAGTCAAAAACATTGTTAAAACAATTGTAATTTGTAAATTATTAAAATTTTTGGATAATACTAATTAATTATTTAATTGATTGTGAAAATTTCTAAATATCTAGATGAAACTTCTTGTTATTTAGAAAGATATTACTAAAATCTGTTGCATTCTAAAAAATTACAGAAAAAGGTTTTACAAATTTAGACAACATGGAACTATAAACGTTAAAAAATACTAAACAGATTGTAAAAGAATTATAATTATACAATTTTTGAACAAAAAAATTGTTAAGATAAAGTAAGACATGGATAATTAAAGAAAAATTAAAGAGAATTTGATAAGGAATATTAGTTTCCAAAATTCTTCGTATAATGAAACAAATATGCTGTAACGTTCCAATTTCTGAAACATACCCTTAAGAAAAGGTTATTAGTTCTAAAAAATTTGAAGAAAAAAAAAATAAAATTCAAGAAACATTGTTAAAAAAATTTAAATTGAAAATATTTAAGAATGCTTGATAATCCTAGAAAAGTAGAAGAGAAGTTGCTGTATAATAAAACTTAGAGGGGTTAGGTTTTATTAGTATGCAACAAAAAATATGCTTTAACATATATTTGTGATTTAAAGAAAAGCAAATTATCTAATTTATAATTTTGTGTAATATTGCGGTATAGAAAAATTAATTTATACCAATTTTGTTTGCAACAACAATCAAAATGTCTCTCGTAATACCATTTTTCGTATCATGGGTACGAATATTGATGGCAAACGTAAGGTGATGTTAGCTATGGTTCCAATTAAAGCTGTTGGTACTCTGGCCGAACATGGCCAACATTAGGGAGACCTTTCCAAGCGTTATGCTGTCCTTTGCTCGTCACCTTGGGTGGCTAAATGAGTGATAGAACAACGGAGGGCTGTCCTAGCCAGGGGGCACATCAGGCCTCCTGAGGCCTAGGTGCTCTGGTCAATGATTTCATCACCCTTGGCAAGTCCGATCCAAGGGTGTTGGTAGGAGGTACGCCAACATCGTTCTGATGATTGAATGTTCATCCCTTTAAGAAAGCTGATGTGTGCTCTGAAGTAGAACTTGTAAATATTGTTAAAAGTATGATGAAACCACGTCAATACAAAATCTCAGATCGGTTCCCCAACAGGCAAAAGGATATTACTGATGGCAAAGCCAGTTTGCTCCCTTTAACTTGGATAGCAAGCTCCGTAAAGATCTTTAATGCATGAAGAAGATCCGTGCGCACTGAGTTATAAATCACTTCTGATATATCCGTGTGCGTGGTCAACACACCAAAATGACTGGTCGCTGTGGTCGCACTGTTGGTGTATCCAAGAAAACGTAATCTGTTATTTCTGACTTTATTTCTTATATTTACTTCTAGAGACAATCTTTAAGATCAGCTAAGGCCTGTGATTCCTCACTATAATCTGTGATTACAACACAAGAGAAACTAACCACCTTCCTGCCTTGCTGGTATTGTCACTCTTGCAAGTCCAACCCACTCGTCCAAATTCTTGTTATCATCTACCTTAAATAGAAGGATTTAATGCTTTGAACATAAACTAGTCATGAGTTTTTTGTTCATTGATTCATCGCAGTTTTCGGCCTCATATAAAAAAAATCTGAATACGTGGCAAAAAAATTGAACATAAACTAATAATACAGATTTTCTTTATTACAATTAGCAAAAAATTTATGTTGTTAAAATTTAATATAATCTATTTAGTACTCGTATATTTGAACAACAAGAAGAGCACAAAACTTAATAGAAAATGTGATTTAGGTTATGTAACTGCAGGTATTAGTTAAGTAATTCATTGCCTTATTGATTATTGAACTATTGGCTGTTAGTTCTTCTATAATTATTTTAAGATAACGGTCGAGTATTACTCAGAGGAATTTATTTTTCTCATTATTTTTTTAAATTTTAAGAATACTGCTTCGGTAAGTAAAAACTTTATTTAATCTCTATATAATTTTGTTTAATATAAGTTTTAATCAAAATCGAAACATTGGAAATATAACTTATTATACAGGGTGCGGCAAAACAGACAGTGCAGTTTTGAAGGGCTATTAAGAGAAAACGGCGCAATTTAAAGAAATGGGGTTTATTTTATCTCAATGGGTAAATCATGCCATTTTATGCATTAAGTCTTGAAGATGACACCAGAAATATGATGACCCCCAGCAGCGATACATTGATGAAGGCGATTTCTGAAATTTTCGGCCGCATTTTGGCACATCGCGATGGGTGCAGCCGCGATTTCCTCCCGAATTCGATCCCTGAGTTCTTCCAAGGTGCAAGGTCGATGCCTAAAAACCTTTTCCTTCAGGTAGCCCCACAGGAAGAAGTCGCAAATGCTCAGATCAGGGGAGCGTGCGGGCCACTCCACATCACCTCACAGAGCAACAAGACGCCCAGGGAACACCTGTCGCAGTTTCGTCATTGAAACTCGAGCAGTATGGGCCGTAGCTCCGTCCTGCTGAAACCAGATGTCTCCCAGATCTGTTTCCTCCATCAGCTCTTCCAAACGAGGTAAAAAAAATTCCAACATCTCTTTAAAAAAATAAGGCCCAATCACCCCAAATTTGGAAATCGCACACCACACGGTGACTTTTGGGGAATGAAGTGGTCTCTCGTAAAGTTGCCTTGGGTTATTTACAGCCCAATATCGAAAATTTTGTTTATTCATCCCTCCACAGAGATGGAAGTGGACATCGTCACTACTGAAAAAAGTTGACATCGCATGGATCCGGTTCAACATTTCTTAGAAGCGTTCTCCAGACCAAACCATGGTAACGACTAAAAACGGCACGAGCCCCCCGACACAATGAGATCCCTCCCAGGTAGGTACCCCCACCACACGAGATGTACTGGACGTTCCAAACTGCACTGTTTGTTTTGCCGCACCCTGTATATAATAATGAATTCTGAGAAAAATATTCCTTTGAACTTGGCATTAACCGTGCCATAAAAATATCTACCTTAATCCAATATCTGCAGAAAATATCATTTATAATCGCATTACGAAAGATAGTAATATATTTTTTAATTTTTTTATATCCGACTATTTCTATCTAATATATTTATATTTTCCTATTTTAGTTTCAATCAACATGAGAAATGCTCCTTTGAAATTGGCATTAGGAATCCCCCGCAAATTACCGCCCCAGTTCCAATAACCGACCGAAAATATCATTTAAAATAACATCGAGAAAAAGAAACAATGGAAGAGCGGAGACGGTCGTAATAAGGGTCCGAGAGTTTCCGACATCAAAAGACGACCGACCGGCGATATAATTTTATAATCGACAAAACACATCAAAAAGTGTTCTTCGCAAATTAACAAATCGAAGTTTAGTACTGAGAGTGGCCGCCGGTGCGCAGAGAGGGCGCTGGTGCGCGAAAGGCGTCGCGACGCCTCCGACGCCAGTCGGCCTGCAGGAATCGTCGCGTCACGTTCATATACTCGATGTAATTACGGTCAAAAACGGTTTTCGCTGAGTATTGAATGAGAGGTCAGCTCGAGGGATAGAGAGGGAAAAAATCCATGATTGATTATTAACGACCCGCTCTGGAATTCGTGTATTGTGTTATGTGTGGTTGACTCGTTGCTGGTTTTTTTGGATTATTTAGATTGTGGTGGTGTGTTTTCTTTTTTTTTTTCAAATTAATCATTCTGGATTAATAAGTGTGCGTGTTTTTTCCATATCGTTAAATTCGGATGATTAAATGGATTCATGGGGGATGTGTGAAATGTAAATAAAAATTAATATGCGGTGAAGCAGTTTGATGTTTTTTCGGAAATAATGGCAACCCACATGACCTATTTATCCCCGTTAAAAATCTGTGTGTTTGTGTTTGTAACCGTGTTGTTGCACGTTTGGGGTGAGCCGTCCCCGGAACGCACCCCGTTAACGTCGAGGACGGTGCGGACGAAGTACGGGGACGTCAGTGGGATTATCGTAACGCTGGACGCGAAGCACCTGGAGCCGGTGGAGGTGTTTCGGGGGATCCCCTACGCCAGCCCGCCGCTCGGCAGCCTCAGGTTCATGCCCCCCGTTACCGGGGCCCTGTGGTCGGGCGTGAAAATCGCGGACAAATTCAGCCCCGTGTGTCCCCAGCGGCTGCCCGACGTTTTTAACGAGACCGCCGCTCTAAAGAGGATGCCTCGAGGAAGGCTCGAGTACCTAAAACGGTTACTGCCGTACCTCAAGAATCAGAGCGAGGATTGCCTTTATCTCAACATCTATGCTCCAGCACAAGGTAATTTACCCACCTTTTTTTTACATCATAATCCTGTTAATTAAAACCACGATTAATAAAATTCATAAAATTCTTTTCCTCATGTTATTGTAGGAAACACGTTATAAAATAATATGAATATATACCTGGTATATTAAGACAGCAACTTATATATTTTATGGGGGGGTTGAAAAGTATGACAGAATAATTCTCTTTGAGTTGTATTATTAGATCAACTGTTGAGCTCAAATTTATTTCCATATTCCATACAACATATCAAAACGCGCCACGTTTTGAGGAAATCATAAGAAAGCGTAGGAAATAAGATTTATATCTTACACTTAATATTTGAATCATAAGTGTTTTCTTATAATAAATTTAATAACGCAAAATATGTTTTTTAAATAATTCAGTAATAAAAAGAATTAAACTAATATTTTACCCGAATTTCAAATAGGAAATTTAAAATTAATAAATCCCATCTGCAATATTTAAGTCTTATTTGTAATTGTTTCTTTAACATCCTTATAAGAGATTAACATTAATTTTTAAATGCATTTATTTATGATTTTATTCAGTAAACGGAGATACTTGAATCCACGTAGTAATACTTATATACGTCCTTTGATGTCTTCCATTTTTATTTGAATATGATACTACCTGCTGTAATATAAAATACTTCATAAAATTTAAAAGAACTTCTATTACAAGTATAAAAGGGAGCATTAGGTAAATTGGACTGTCTGGGATAAAGTTAACAAAAGCATTAACAAATTGAATTTCTTTGAGTGTATTGTAAACACGATAAATTAAAACTTTTGAATTTATTATCTTCTCCGGAATTAATATATTACTAGTATTTAACAGAAAGGATTTTAATTAATTATTTAATAATAATCCTCACATTTAGTTATTATTGTAAATCATCTTTACATAAATTTTACATGTAAATATTAATGTTTACGAATGAGCTAGAAAATATTTTTATTCATTAATATTTATAATTATAAAAGTTTTCATATAACATGAAAGGATTTTAACTAATTATTTGTTAATGACCCTCGTGGCTGCTTCTATCAGTGTTTTTCGTTCAGAATAATTATCTCGGTGTGATTTTAGCGTGGAAAATGTTTATGAATATGAGAGAAAATGTTTTCTTTATAGAATAATTTGCCGACGTTAATTAGGACTCAAAAGGTAAACCGAACACCGGGTTTCTAAGGGTATAAAAGAGGTGAGAATGTTTGTCGGTTTTATTCACCAGTCCTATTCATGTCGGGCTGACCTCGGGCACATAAAATACCGGTGATTAGTTGATGTATTATTTATATGAAGCACTGTGAATTACGTCCACTCGATACGAATGTGGTGTTTACGAACGAACGTATCTAAAATTTATTTAAAGGATAATTTTTGACGAGGTCATTATTTTTTAATGAATTACTTATGATAGGTTGTTGATAAAATATACTTGGTTTGTATCACTTAAATTAAGTGAAATAAACCAAGTGAGTTTTTCATTTAATTTAAGTGAAACAAACCAAACAATTTTTTCAATAAACTATTATTAACATAATGTTTCACCAAGTGAGAAATGAGATACAAATACAAGATTAATTACTTATGGTTGTGGCGATGTCACTATTTTTTTCTATTCAGTACTTAACCATCTCTTTTATCGATGACCTAGCGTTGTCTTGATCTATTAATATTAACTATTTATTGGCCATCCGTAAAACTAGCCTATGTTAATTTACGATTTGTAAAGATAGGTCAGGATATAGCTTGCTTAAACTAAAATTTCATGTGGTAGGTCAGGAGTACGTTATGAAAATGTATTATTTATAAATGCTTGTTCGGATTGGTGAATAAGTAGTTGAGTTAAGTCAGAAGTGTGCTTAGTTAATAGAAACGTAATTGAGGTAGGTCAGATGTACGACAGTTTTATATAAAATTTATCAAGAAAGGTTAAGTGTACAATAAAAGTAAATATTATAATTATTGGTTAAAATCAAAAACTATGTAACAATACTACAGGAAAAGAAATTATTAAAACGACGTCAATAAAAATAATAGAAAAAATTGTAAAAATCTTGCTTAAAGAAATAGAATATACAATTATCTGGTAACATTATTCATATTTAAAAATTTTATTTTGTTATATTTTTTAAAATATAGAATAAAATGCTTATTTACTTTATATAACCCTATCTATTTACCAAGGGCTAGTCAACTTTAAATAAAAAGTGATAAACAAATAAAGTAACTAATTGTTTTATTTTATAGATGAATAACTTTCGAATTAATCAATTACAAAAATCTCATTTATTTAAACGTTCAATGTCTAAAAAATAATGTTTTAAAGGATACCTTTAAAATATCAAATACAGTTATGAATTTGTTTATAAGAATTATGTCAAAATAGAAACGATTTCTAAATAATTAAAATACTAAATATTTTAGTTTATTTTAAATGATCTCTACAGAATTAATATGCAATATATAGAGATTTGTCAAAACTAAATAGAGTTCATCAAGGTAGGTTAATAATATACCATTGGGATAATTAAAAAAAGTTGCTAACTTTTAAAAATATAAATAGTAAAAATATAAGCATTTTTAACTCTTTTTTCATTTTTTAATGTTCAGTCAGTAAAATTTATTTAAGGAATAACTTAAAACCTAACAAAAGAGCTTAAATTAATAAAATACAGAAAAAGGAGAGAGTGGTTAATATAATTAAAATTTATGACAAATTATCAGAAGAAATATCAATAAAAAAAGGAAATTTGAACACATTATCAGAAAACAATTAAAACTCGAGAAGAACTGTAATTAAGTTACATGAGAATTACGACGAAATAATTTGTCTATTTGTCCATTTGTCGAAATACTAATTATCTGATTATCCTTTAAATTTTTTTAATTTATCTATTTTACGTAGCTTTTATAGTGTCTTAAGAAAATTCAAAAAAATTAAGGGGAAAACAAATTTTTTCTCAAATTCCAGTTTCGTTGTATCATATGTGACAAGATGCTTTATGAAAACCTAAATTTAAACTGATTTATTCATTTGTCAATCAACTGATGGTAAAATATTTTTAAATGTTAATTCAAATTTAAATTTTTATATAAAACTCACGTTCAGTTTTAACGAAACAAACCAGATTTTAAATACAATCTATATAATAAACGGAGCGAGTCCTATTCCTTAACTTGTGCCTAAAAATGAATTACAAATTTAGAGACTGTGTGACTTATAGCACCATCCTGTTGAAATCACAAGCCAGTAATATCCATATCATTAATAATAGGCCAAAATAGTTTTGTTAACTTTTTTTGATAGCTTAATTCATTTACGATGGCCGTATTTCTAGCAGAATTTTCGAAACCTTACGCAAAGGCTTTTTAGTAGTAGCTTTTTGATTGTCACAAACACAAATGCGGCAAATTTGCTGGTTGGCGTATCCAGACAAATGAAAATGAGATTAGTTTGGAAAAATGATTTATTACTGAAAAACAGCGGGTTGTTCTTGAATGAATGTAGCGAATTACGGTGATGTTAATTCTTGCACCAGTTGCACCTTGTAAGTTAAAGCCAAATCCTTACGTAAAATTCGCCGTTTGGTTATTGTTAATAACCCCAATTATCGAGAATGTCGATGATTTTATGAATTTGGATCTTCAGGACTGCGATGTTTTCTTTTGAACGGCCCGGTCAAACAAATTTATTGGCACATTATGTAATTTATCGACCAAATTCTTCATATCGGTCTTAGAAGAACAACTATGTTGTCCGAAAATATCGCGAATCTTACGAAATGTTATTTTTACAGATCCAACATTTCACAGTGGATTGTTATTACTTTAATGTGATTATCTAGCAAAATTAAATTAATTGTAATAATTGCCAGAGCTTCTACTACTGATATACTAAAAAACAAAATGTCAAAACTGTCTTTTTGTTTTCGAGACAAAGTTCTTGTTGAAAAACCCGATTGTAAAATGAAGCTTAAAATATATAATATTTAGTTGAAACTCCGTCGTGAACATTTGCAAATTTCTTAATATATCATTACTAAATAAGTATTCCTGGTTTACCGCGCAATTTTTTTCCAGGTGTTATAAGTGAAAAAACATATTATGTATTTTCGTTTAAGGTTCATTATAAATTACCACGTAGTAATATTCGTAATCATTCTCAAGTTTAAACACTTCTATCGACAAAATTTCTTAGGTTCAACAATCAAATCAAATTTAAAGAAATTATCAAAAAAAACAACTTAAAATTAAAGAAAAATATATAACTTTCTATACAAGAATCAGACCAAAAATAAAATAATAATTATTTTATTATCAATTAAAATTATTTTTTCAGACATTTTTATTAATTTTTGCATAAACCTAGCTATCTCTTGACTTATAAACTATTTATTGAGCATCCGTAAAAATTAAATGTTAATGTAATGCTAAAAATGGAGTTAGAAATTATATTAGTTGGCATAAATGCTATAATAATTTTATGTATTTTTAATCTATCATGTTTTGTTAGGCTACCTTCACCAAAGAATGTTAATGATTTAAATGTTTTATTTTCTACTTTTGGACAGGCATATAAAATTTTGTTAACCATATTGGTTTGTTGTTTTATAATTAAATTATCTATTGTTTTATTTGTATTGCCATTATTATTTGCTAATGTGTCAATCATTTTAATTTATTTAGTAAAAGTAACGTAAGGGCTGTATAGATCATTGAATTAAATGCAGATAATTTGTAGTTAAAAAGGTGTAATTAATTCGAGAACGTTGGCTTTCTATAAATTTCAAAGTTAAATTGGTAATGCATATTTATAATTGAAGTGAAGGAATTTAATATTTTGTTCTGTCTCTACTGTGAATTGAATCTTAGAATGAATGGAATTTATAAAATTTCTGTCTGTCTATCTGTCTGTCATTTTCAGTGGAGTTGAAAAAGTGTCGTCTACGCACCTGAACTAAAAAAGCATGTATATTTTGTCTATTTTTGAGTTTAGAATATTGTTAATTAAATTTGCCAAAAATATTTTTGTTAGAAATGGGATCAAATGTAAACCCATTGCCAAACTTTCGTTCTGTCTATAGTTATAGTATTTATTATTGCATGTTAAATAATTGTGTTTTAAAACGATTTCTAATAAAATTATAATTTCTTTCTGAATAATTGTGTTGACGATAAATATTGCAAATATAATATTTATTAATTCTTTATGATTGCTTTCAAAGATTTTTGAAAATATATTAGTGCGTCGAATGAAACTATATTTATATTAATTTAAAGCTACGAAAACATTTCGGCTTATTAAGACTACAAATCAAATTACTTGTTGAAACAACTACTTCTCTGGCTGATACCTTGACAGGTATTGAATGATACAAAAGTAATTTGCTTGCTACAAGTACTACAACTATAAATTAATTAATTTTGTATTATTCATCTTTATTATTATAATTTGTTATAATTGTGTTAATTTATGTGTAAGATCTTAAGTGTTTTTTATTGAGCGAGGATCCAAAAATTGTCTTTAACTTCTTTAAATGATGAGTTTAGTTTAAGAAAAATAGTGCAGGCTATATAATATTTCAATGCTGTACTTATAGGTAACATAGAGCAGATATCTGTATATCACCTGCACAAATTTTACACTATTACTGGTGAAGGTTAAAATTAAATAATTAAATTATACTTGGTTTATTTCACAATTTTCCTCTATTTACTCAACTAGTTTTGCTTTCTAATGCATTATCAAGAGTGAGTTGCAAAAGGAGCTGAAAAGTTTATATATGTGTTTACCCGCTTTAATTTTCCTGTTTATTTCATACAAACTTGTTTTGTCTTTATTTTGTAGAGTCAAATAACCTAAGTCAAATCAACAATATATGCAATGCTAACAATCGACTTTTAGATTTAGTTGTCGTGTCATCTAAGATAACTTGTAAATGTTTACATGATTTGATATTATTACCGGAGGACGCTCATCACCCATCATTAACAGTAGACATTCAAATATCATTAGTAAATACTTGTTCTTTTATTCTTACAAATTGCCATACAGTTTATAACTTTAGAAAAGAAGACTTTAGCAAATTGTATTCCGCTTTTTTGCATTGTGATTGGTCACCTGTTTCAGCCAGCACAGAGGTTAATACAGCATGTAACACATTCTACGTCTTACTTACTAACTTGTTTCCTTTATATTTACCGATACGCAAATAATCATTATCTCCTGTTTGGTTCAGCCAAGACTAAATGTAATTTTTATAAATTGAGAGTAACGAATCTGCGTGCAGAAATTAAGCGAAGGTTGCAACGTGATCACAAATCATTCATTGCCAATTCCGAATAATCAATTGCCAAAGACCTACGAAAGTTTTGGTCTTACAATAGTACTAAACAAGGTCAAACAAGAATACCCGGCACTATGTTACTGGACGAAAAAGTTCTTGATTCATCGGAAGAAATAGTAGTTTTGCATCATACTTCAAATCTGTTTATTCTAACCCCTGGAATAAACAATTTACGAAAAGTGTTCATAGTAATTAAAACTTTAAATTGAGTCAGCTAAAAATTTGAAAAAAAACTTTACCGCAGGTCCTGATGGTATTCCATCTTTTATTGTTAAAGATTGCATTCAATGTTTTATGCCTGTTCTACTTCATATTTTTAACCTTGCTTCATCTTGTAATGTTTTTCCTCATTTGTGGAAAGCCGCAAGAATCACTCATGTCTTAATGTCAGGTAATCCAGGTAATATAGTTAATATGTTCACAGATATACAGGCATGTGAATAACCTTATTTCAACTAAATAACATGGCTCTGTTTAAAATAGGTTTACAACGACTAATCTTTTAAACTTTACTCATACAACTTCTGAAGTTCTTGATAATAGAGGTCAAGTTGATGTTATTTACACTGATTTGTACGTTCCAAAGTGGAATATTGTAGTCAAATTTGGTCACCTTATCACCAAATCATTGTTACCTCAATAGAAAGGATACAAAGAATTTCTTACGACATTTATACTACAAGAGGATATAAGTTTATCCTGATTTTACTGTTTTGTATAGTGGGTTACTGACGTTTTTTGAATTTTCTAAATTATCTACACGGAGGAATATTTCCAAATTAGACTATCTGTTTAAATTGGTGAATTGCAAAATTGATTGTCCGGAACTTCTGGCATGCGTCAATTTTTATGTGCTTAGAAATAACTATAAACATGCTCCCTTATTTCTATACAACATATGCAAGACCAATGCACACCATAATTCACCACTCGTGTCTATGCAAATAATGTATAATTCTATTCACCATTCTGTAGACATTTTTGGCGATAGTCCGACGCCATTCTCTGTCGCATTGGCGGAATTAATGTAAGTTTTGTATTAGTGTGTATATTTAGTATTTTATTTATTTTAATATTTTCTAACTTGATATACAAATAACCTAAATTTTAAATTCGTAACTGTTGATATTTAGTGAAATATAACTCAAATAATTTTAATTTCAGATGATGGTATTCTTAAGAGCTAAATAAATTCGAAGTGATGATGTCTGTAGTGGCTAAAGGTTTTAACAACTTTTAATTAATTTATAACTTGGTAATGTTTATTAAACTACTTCTATTTAATTAGATAAAATAGTATTCTCTAAGAGGGTTTTGGAAAATACTTGATCATTACAAGGTGTTCCTAAATGAATATCGGGATTTTAACACTTTGTACTATAAAACTTTAAATCAAAATTAATATATGAAATGAAAGAGCAACTCAAAAGCTTCTGTTTTTTTTGGTACGCTAATTCGTTAGAAGGCGCTAGTCACTAGTAAACAGAATACAAACATGTGAAGACTCATTATGTGCGCATCTGGGGTTTAAATAATCCTCACGAGATGTTAAAATTGCAACGAGACTCTCCTAAAATCAATGTGTTTTGTACCATATCTCGACGAAAAGTTTATTTTTTTGGATAAGCAATTGTAACTTATACTTAATATCTTAATGATCTACAATACCAATATTCATTTAGAAACATCAGGTAGAATATAGCAATAAAAACTATTCAGCAGTGTCAAGTCTTAATAACATTAAAATCAACAGAAATAAGTAATGACCTTCTTGAAGTACTAACTTAACAATTAAATAAATAATATTACAATATCGCAAGAAAAAGGTAAGATTAAAATACTGTAAACTTGCATGCCTTAACAATAAATATTTAATGTTTCAATTGTAAAAACTTTCTAAAATTCAAAGTACAATTTTCAAGTTATTTTATTATATCGTACTAGTTATAACAAATGAAGATTCAAATATATTGTATTCTAGAAAATGTGTTCAACTTTAGGGGAGATCTAATATCCGAAGGATTTTAAGAAAATTTTTGAAAACCGGCTTAATTTCGAAGATCCTGGGCAGAATTTTCAACAATAACGATATTTTATTACCAAAAAATTGAATTAAATTCAATTTACATATATTAGAGGATTCTACTTTGTTATACATTTTTGTAAACTGAATAAAACTATATGTTTGTTAATAAAAATCTAAATTTTCGAAACTAGTCACTTTAGCTCTACCTTTATTACTTAGATTTATAATTTATGGATGAACAAATAATACTATACATATATTTGATCATATAGTTCGTCAAGTAACTCCGCCAATTTGAATACCTTTCATAGTATGTATTGAAACTATTAGAGATGTAATTCGTCCTGGAACCTTAGCAGTACGATTTGCAGCACATAATTGCAGGTTATTTACTTTTAACTTTATTAGGTAATACAGACCCGATAAGTTATACAAACTAAGTTGTCGTGTTTTTTTCAATTAACACTTAAAGTTTTTAATTTATAATATGGGTTTAAAATGATCACCTTTAGCTAGGATGCAATAATCAAATCTTCTACTCATTTACAGCGACTTCTTTCAAAATTATTGTGTTACACGTAGCAATTATCTTATGTTGCAAGTCTTTTATATTTTTTCTTGAGTAGTGTAAATTAATGACTTTAGGTAGACCCACAGAAAATAGTCGAAAGGGTTAATTCCTGGGATCTAGTAGGCCAGAACTGAAGTCCAGTGAAATACATATGTTATTGTTAAACACTCACGAGCAACCACACTTATATGTGCTGGTGGCTTAAACCACATTGCATTTTTTGTTGCAAATAGAATATCCAATTTATATAGCGTTTTAAAAATTTGCAGTACTTCTCATCTGTAAGACTTCCTGGTAGAAATTCTGGTCCCATTAGCCAGCCATCCACAACATAAACCTCCAACGAGAACTGATGCTATAAACAATCTTTAAAGAATTTCAGCTTAATTTTTTTCAGCCTATACATGATTATTATGAAAATTTCTTGAAAAATTTTTGCTTTATCGGTAAAAAAAAATAGCGTCAGTAGTTAAAGAATTTGAACCAATATGTGCCAAAACCATTGACATTTAAAAAATGTGACATTACTTTTTTACCTTGAAAAATATTTACAATTTTTCATGTTCGTCATATTCTGTTCCACTTTTATTGTTTTTATGGCCATTGGCTTTTCTGGTTTTCCGCAATATTACATAAAGACACTGATGAATAAATTGGAAGGTTTTGCAATCAATTACATCACTCACAAAAGTTTAAAACTATTAAAAAGAGAAAATAAACATCAAATAACTAAACATCACTGAGTCTCAACAAATTACCAAATGACAAATTACTAGATGTATTCAAATAGCAAAGATCAAATTTTTAATTGTATTTCCTTTTGATGTTACTGGGAAAAAGCTGTTCTTACTAATTAGAATGATATTTTTTGCAAAAGGGTTAATATGCATACAATTAAAATTAATTTATATTAAATATCTATTACATTGCTGTTTATTAAAGGAAATGATAAATCTATCATATCAAAAGTAACTCCCGCAATTGTAAAATACACTTTTTTAAATGTATTCACGTTTATTGAAGGAAACGATTAATTTATATTACAATTACTAATCGGCACAATAGGGCGAAATTGATTACTTTAAGCACATCGGAATCATAAATTAATCACGCTAAATAACCCAACGCACAATTTATTAAGATTTTTCTTTTTGATATCAACCTCCAACCTCCGAACGTCCATAAATTTGTTATCAAGAACGATGGCGTTCATGCTGACATTTCGTAAGTATCAATAATTAATAACCGCGCCGCCTGCGCTGAATAAAATATAATAAAGTCCTAAACTTCGGAAAAACCCCGACTCCCTCAATAATTCCATAAATATTAACGGCCTTCCGCACCGCCGCCCGCTCCTTCCGAAAGCCCGGCGAACCAGCGAAAAATGATCTTTCTCCGAATTTAATTTTCAAAGGGTTGAAAATAATTAATAAAGGATCCTCGTGTGGATTACACGTGAGACTAAACAATGGCGAGCGTTCATCGATCACACCGATTGCTTTTACTTGTGCCACGTTAAGTGAATAAATAAGGCATGCTTATTCCATTTCTTGAGCAAACACACGATCGATCTTATCAGTTCGGTAAATATGGCACGCTTCAATGATGTTAGTTTTTCCTTATTCGAAGCTTGGAGACGTGTAGTTTTCTTGTTGATGTGTAAACATCTATGATGTATAAAGCCAGAATGGGAAAATTGTTTCCCGCCATTGAATACATATTTTGTTATCCTAAGTACATCCAATGTACGTACGGTAAACAAATTTGTTTATCTAAATTTATTTGTGTTTAGGAGTATTGAGTTAAAGAAAATAATTTATTAATGTTACATTAACTTTAATGGAAGTTAAATATTTCTATTTATTTTATATTTGTTAAAGTTAAATATTAAGAATAACCAAAGTAATAATTTTAATAATTAATTAGATTAAAGCTTTTCATTATAATGCTGATAAACATTATAAATACCATTAAAATAACCTACATTAAATTTTTGAAACGAATCATCCTAGCGATACTTTAAAATATATGGTTTTTCAATAATATTTAAATATTTATTTTTAATTTACATTGTAGATTAGTTTAACCTAGCTCGTAAAAGAAAAAACAAGAGATTTATAAATAACTCAGCACAATCAGTTTATCAGTTTTCTTCCCCATTCCCTTGATTTGGCATTATAACGTGTAATGTTTGAATAACAAATAAGCGTGTAGATTGCTTATCATCTGTGAGAATATTTTCGGCCGAGGTCGTTATGAATTCGGCGAAAAGCAGGTCCGGATATAATAAGCAATTTCCCCTCGGTGGTTGTAAATCATGGAAACGTTTTAATAAACGTACACAAAACGCAACCAACGTGTCGATGATAAATGGAAAACGTATTATTTTTGCGTCGCCCGTCATTCTTGCACGCGCTTTTCAAAAGTACCGATGTGTTATATAATTTATGTTAAACATACGGATATTAGGAAAATATGTCAATCTTTAAAAATATGTTAATTGAATGTATTTATTTAAGTTAATTAAATTAAAGACTTTACTAACCATTTTCTGTAGCCTATCTTAAAGTTCTTCCCTAAATCTAGCAAAGTTAAGTCTTTGTACATTTTCTAAAACGTAACTTTAACCTGTATTAAGAAAAGCAAGTCAATATTTTTTAAAATGTATTTAACGTAGAAATGTTTACTTATGGTGGACGCGCCGGGACATTTCCCTACAATTAATTTAAAGATGCATATATGAATTGTATATAGTTTTATTTCAGGATTTGTATTCTCAGTTATTCTCAATCAAGCTTTTGAATGAATAATTTAGAAGGGGTTTTCACTTAAACAATATGGAATTCCCTAAAACGAATTCACAGTGTTGGTTACAGGTGGTTTGCAATGATGCACTTTTCAATCGGAGTTGAAAATCTATACCTCAAGATTGAAATGTCGACAAAATATACTTGGATATTACTGTTAAGTCTGACAGTAGTCCGCAATTTCAACGGAAATATAAGTTTTGACAACTGATTTCTACTACTACTACGACTACTTTTGAAATGCATGTGTTCTTCGTGGATGATGTATCTCAAGAACCGCTAATGATTTTGGACTAACACTTTGAACTAGTTTTCTTAAGGAAATTCTACTGTATGTTTTGTCTACCAAAACCTAGTTTAACGGCTACACATCCACTCTTCAGATATATTAAAACTTGAACTTAAAAATTTGTTTTCCTACTAAACTATCACTTTTAATTTTCGTAAAAATTAAAAATACAGATTCGACCAGTAAATTAGGTAAAAATATATTTGTGAGTGGCTTCCAGCCTACCCTTAAATCTGCAAAAACTCACTTTATTTCAAAATAAAACATAACATATACTACATTTACAATTGTTTGCTGACACATTTCGCAAATTTTGAAATGAGAACAATTGTAAAATTGGAACCGACTAAATTAATTATAACCATTTCTTTTGTGTAAGAAACCCTCCTTAGAGGTTGAAACATCTGCTTTTATTGAGAATGTGAAGTTTAAAAACCGGTATAAGGAGGGTATTTCATCATATCAGCCATGATTGGTATTCGCTGTCAAGAAACTTGAGGATGGTCTTCATCCTGTGGGACTGTAACATCCAGAAAGAGTTCAACCTCTATTTGGTGCTCCGTCTTAGTGGTGGTATTATTGAGTCCTCTTGAAAAATACTTGCAGAAAAGTACAACTGTGAGAAGACCGCTGATGATTTGTTTTGCTAGATTGAATCCATGTGTATCAAATTGCCGCAAGACCAGGTGTGATCATACCAACAATTTCTGCTCGAAAAAGAAGTTGAAGTAAATAATGTGTTTTTGTACGTTCTACCTCTTGATGAGATTGTCTATAAATTTATAAGATCAGTGAACATATTTTTTTTAATTATAAATTGAAACTAGAATACTTGAAAATGAATAGAATAGAATAGGTCTCTATTTTTCAAAGTGACAAGTACATACATGATCAGAGTGAAAAATGCGTCAGGTTACTACAAGCTAAGTTACTTATGCTAAATTATTAATACAGTACCTAAGTTAATTTACATATCTATTATTCTAACTTAATCTCTATTTACAAATTCGTCAATTGAATAAGGCTCTAATTTAACTAGAAACTTATTTAGTGACATCCTCAGTTGTTGTATGTCATTTTTTAGTCTATTTATGTTCTCTGGAAGTGCATTGAACAAGTTTATTGCCGAATAATGTACTCCAGATTCAGTTGTTTTTAATCTAACAATATAATTATTTAATAAAAACATATAAGTCCTTTACATTGTAGAAAATTCACAAATAATTAGAAAAACCACAAAAATATTTTCGTAAAATCTACAACAAATGAGTCTTATTAAGAATACAAGAACAAATCACTTTTGAAACAACTACTTCTCTAGTGTTGGGTAATTTCTCAATTTATTATATTTACCTTTTAATTGCTTGTGGTAAAATGTTATTGTTTCAAATATATACAAGCCGTAGAATGTCAGAATATTCAATGTCTTGAAACATCAACGACACGATTGTTTATATTGCATTCCACAAATAATGCAAACAGCGGTTTTTTGTTGTATAAACACTTTCGTGTCATATGCTTTACATCCCCAAAATATAATTCCACATCGCATGATGCTTCCAAAGTTTGCTACATATGCAGTTTTTACAACGGAATTGTTAAGATATTTTGAGAGCTCACACAAACTATATATTACCGAGTTAAGTTGGCTTTCGGTTGCATTGATTTGTTCAGTCCAATTCATTTTGTTATCAATTCGAATGCCTAGAAATTTAGTACTTTTTTTAGTGTAATTGGTGTATTGTCAAGATAGATTAATTCCCCATCGTTGTTGATGTTATTCCTACTAAACAAAATAATGTTCGTTTTCTCATTATTTATGATGAGTTTGTTCCTATGCAACCATTCCTTAATCTTTAAGAATAGCGCATTAGCATTATTCATAGTGTTTTCTATGATTTTACCTGAACACTGTGTATTGGTATCATCCGCATAGTTTATTTGTTGGTGTTTATTGCCCTCCAGCGTGCTAGCCAGGTCATTTATAAAAACGAGGAATAAGGTCGGTTCGGTTAGACTGCCTTGGGGAAGTCCAGTCGTTATTACAGATGTTTCTGATTCAGCACGAATTCCGTTTTTTTTTTCTACAACCATCCGGTGTGTCCGGTTGCTTAAATATGATTTAAACCAGTTGAGGGCGGTTCCTCTGATGCCAGTTTTTCCAAATTTTGATAGTAGAATATTGTGATCAATGCAATCGTAAGCCTTTCTTAAATCTATAATAATGCCCAATGTTGTTTCTCTTTTTTCAAAATTGTTTAAAATGTTTTTAATGAAGCCATGTATAGTCGTAGATGTTGATCGTCCCTTTCTGTATTCATGCTGCATATTGTTAATTATTTTAAAAGAAATAAAGAAACTGTTTAGTCTATTGATCATGACACTTTCAAATATTTTTGAGAAAACCGATAGTAGGCTAATGGGTTTGTAATTTTCAACTTTTGATGTTCTACCTTTTTTATGAGCTGGTTTAATTATAGCCGTTTTTAAATTTTCCGGGAAAACTGCAAAGAATTGTTAATGATATGCGGTAACGGTGTTACAATATTGTGTGCACTGTTTCTTATAACACAACATATTTGGTATGTTATCTTCACCACAAGCTAGAGTATTTTCTAGCCTTAATATTGTATTGAGAACTTCAATTTCTGTTACAGGATCATTAAAAAATGTGTTGTGATTGTTTGTGATATTATCTGAATATTCAATGTTTGTTTGGTTAGCTATTAAATCTGTGACAAAATTCTGAAAGTATTTATTGAAATCAGAACCTATAGGATTTACGGTTCCAGGTATATTAATTTCAGTTCTACTTTTATTTTTTCCTTTGATGTCGTTTATTATGTTACAAACATATTTGCTCGAATTGGGAGACTTTTCTAGTTTCTGTCTATAGTAGTTAGATCGGTGCTGTGTAACGAGATTAGTATACAACTTCCTAGTACATTTGTATGGTTCTAGATATTGTTGATCATGCCGAGATATGACGTATAATATGTCTAGATAATTTTTACAATTTTTTTTTTTTTCAGTTGGCTTTATAGTTTTTGCGGTTTTTGGGGTTAAGCTAACATATTTTTCCGGAAAACCTACATTTATTAACTGTTTGAAAATGTCAGTAATTAAGATCCACTGTGAGTTTACATCATCATTAGAAATATCATAAATATTAGACTAGTTGACGCTTTGAATTTTATCACGAAATTTCTGCATATTTGAATTGCTAAATCTTCTCATTAATTTTTTATTAACTTGAGAGTCGCGTTTTATTGAAATTTTAATTTTTTGGCCAAGATTATCTAAAACATGCATATTTATGATATCTCCTTCACCGGCCCATGTTTGATTTATAAACATATTATCTATACAAGTTTCTGATGTATTTGTTATCCTAGTAGGCTTATTGAAAAGTTGTCTGAACCCAAAGCTATTTAGAAGTTGAATTACATTTAGCTTAAAGTTAAATTTAAATTAATATTAAAATCATCGGCAATTATTGTTAATTTATTATTATTACACACAATTATTATTATCCAGTAATATTAAGAAATTATCAATGCAGCCACTGGGTGGTCTATATATAACTATAAATTACTTAGTTCAATATATTTGCAGCTTTACATTCAAAGATATAAGGTTTACTTAAATTTGTTATCCGAGGTATTTTTTGGAAAATTATTGACTGTTTTACAAAGATTTCAACGCCGCCATGTTGATTCTTTTGTGTGTAAAGTTGTCAATGGTGTTACTTTGTAGTTGTTCTTCACATTTTCAATGCTCAGTGACGCACAACACATCACAGTTGTTTAATTTCAGTTCCTCACTTAAAATGTCATTGCAGTTATCAATGGATTGCACATTTTGGTGGATGATTGTTATGTTGCTTTTTGGTTCCTCATTTGATTGAGATAGTGAGTTCGGTTTTGTTTATGATCGATAAAAACATCTTTGGGGAATAAGCCTGGTTCAAGTAAGTCATCTGCCTTATTCAGACGAACAGATACTTTGAATGACGAATAGTCATCAGGGTATTTTTACTTCATTATTTCACATTTAATATTACTAAACTCCTTGCTTTCCAGGTATTTCGTTAAGTCATCTTCTTTTAATACAGCATCCAGTCGGCACATATGAAAATGTGCAAATTTGATTCCACATTTTATGTCAATAATATTTTCATTATTTCCATGCACTCGTTGAATTGTTTTGGGCGTTTTATTCTTCAGTGTATTTGTTTGCCACTTACTATTTTTAGTATCTTCGGACTTTTCGGACACGGAGTCATCAGATTGTACTTCTAGTGTGACTGATTTTGCCTCTTTAGATATTTTTACTCCTTCATCTTGTATGGTTTTGTCTTTTCTTGGTCTTGTGTCATTTGTTTCATTGGCGGGTTTGCTTTTATGTTTTTTGCTTACACCCGTTGTTTAATTGGTGCCAGTTATCGATATTATTTTGAATTTCAATTCACTAATCTCAGTTTTCAACTCGCTGATCACTATAAAGTTTTTTGGTTTGGTTTTCCAAAATACTTTCAAACTCTGCACTTTTCAGAAACAAAATTATGTCTTTGCTTTTTGAGCGTAGGTCGGGAGCCATTTTATGGCCCGTTTTATGATACCTTGAGAGAGCTCAGGCACGTCCGTCTTGGGTGACGGTCAGGCTACTACGAAAATGATCTGTAATCATCGAAACACGTGTCAGTTTCTCTAAAGGGTACTTTAGAATGAATGTTACTATAGGGAATATATAACTCTCTTTTGAGACAAACCGAATGCTGAAAATTGAAATTAGCTAATGTCTTTTGTTTTCAACTTATAGCCAAAAATTCAATATTTTCCATTTTATTTTCGATTGTTATTATTTATGTCATTTATTATTTTATCACGATAAGAATTGCTTTTTTGTTTGTTCTTAGGGTACTTTTTTGGGAAGAAGCAGACAATCGCAATTTAGATTGTTTCTATCATTATTAATAACTAAGTTATATGTTTTTAAGTCATAGTTGAATGTGCTATTATTAAATTGGTTATTTTTTTCCTTTTCATTGATATACAACAGGTTATTGTTATATTTGTAATTTATTGATATATATTATTTTTTAATTAAATTTAATGAGACACATTAAGTGTGTCTCAAAAAATGAGCCCGAGAATGCGTGATAGTTGTTTTTTCTACCTCTTGTAATAACCGAAAGTCCCTATAGACACATCCACTTTTGGCCACTCTGTACTTTAATTATTATCCATATGGCTACACATTAATTAAGCAACTAAATGCTAAGTATCCTTTCTACTAACAAATAATACAAATTTTCCATAACTTTCTCCCATCCAACGTTTTCTCTTTCTCTCTCCTGATTTACATCTAGCTCTTGCCAAAGTGACCTTATCATCTATACTGAGCTGACTCTTATTCAGATACCTTGACATCCTTTCTTGTATTTTCACTTTTTAAAGCTGTTATTGTATCCACTTCCTGCTTTTCATGAATTTCCATATTATTCACTTCCTCTTTGCTCGGTCTCTCTCTCTCTCTCTTTGAAATCATATAATCTTTTTACCTATTATTCCATTCAACACATTAAAATTAACAACATACCCGCTAAGGGCGCTAAGGTCATCAGTGGAGCAGAGGCCAGGGCCAAGACCGCCAAGAAGTCTGCAACCACGAAGGCGGCAAAATCACCTAAGAGTGCAGCGAAAAGTGGTGACCTAGGCGGAGCCAAGAAGGCCGACGCAGGAGAAAATAAATCCTCGACTGGAAATGCCAAAAAAGCCTCATCAGCCACCGCTACTACCGAGAAGAAGGTAGCAAAATCGAAGGCGAAGTCGTCGTCTCCGCCGAAGGCCAAAAAGGCGACAAAGAGCGGTCCTTCGAAAAAACCCAAAGGCCGCTTTGCAAAGAAACCGTCTCCAAAAAAGAAGTAGTCGACGACCACCACTATTATTTTTTTAATGTGACATGTGACAACGGTAGAACCTGGGGCAATGCCGCTCCCACAAATGGCACTGAAAAATAGTTCAACAACCATTTCCCCCATCTCTCTTACAATCCTCTACGCTTTCTGTTTCATTACTTGCACTCATTTTATATGTTGTAAATGCCGCCCTGTACTCTTTCAATTACTTCACAATTCCATTTTAATTTTGTTACTCTATTCTCCATTATTATGTATAAGCATCATCCAGTTCGCCTTCTCTACAATCACACATAGTCCTCTCTAATCTGTATATCTTTCCACTCTCTTCAAAATATTTCATATTATTCCCCAGCCTCTCCACATTAATACTATATCATCCACATATGCGAGCATCCATACTTTGTTCTTTTTGACCATAACTTCACCCACTTGCCATTTTCTAACCACTTCTTCTAATTCACTAATATATATATATATATATATATATATATATATATATATATATATATATATATTATTTAGTTTGATGTTTTCGCGGGTATGGTATGTTGTAGCTGGTTTTCGGGTTATACTCCGCGTGGTTTGTAAATTATATTCACGACGTTTCGATGGTCTCTCTGCCATCTTTTTCAAGTGTTTACTCTTGTTTGGTCAAGGTAATACTTATATATATATATATATATATATATATATATATATATATATATATATATATATATATATATATATATATAACAACGGGTTTAACATCGTCCCTGGCTCACACCCATCCACATCTGATACATCCACTATGTAGTGAGACATCATCGTAGAATAATAAAAACATTTTTGAAACCATATACTGTGTTTGTATTTTATTAAGTAATATGAATTTTCAAAAAGTAAAAGCCTCATCAATCCAGTTAATAAATTGTACGCCACTAATTTAGAATACTCCAGGCTTCCCAACCGCGCCCATCTAACCGAACTGAACCATCCGATTCGGTGTCTCTAAGAAACTTTTCTCTTCCCCTCAATTCACCTGTTCATCCTTCGCTATAACATCTACTGCACATATAATGGTTATCAGAGAGGCAGCTGCTCCATAATTCTACATTAATTACTTGACAACCCTTCTTGCGATTCTAACATCTGTCTAGCTTCTGTTATCATTTCTTTCCCAAAACTCCTCCTAATATATGTCCATTATATCCACATACCCCCTCTTCCCCCTTCTCCTTCAGTTTATTCAAACTTTTTTTCTTCTCAGTCGCACTCCGTTATTCTAGGCGACCTCAACGTCATATCTTCCTCTTTGGAAGAAAAAAAACATCCACGGCCGCGAAATATAAAACCTTCTCTTAAATTCCCGTTTGACCGTCTCCCTAAACCCAACCCTTATTTACAGGCCACCATGGTCTCTCGATCATAGACAACATTTTAGTCAATGAGTTTAATTTATCTTAACTAGATTAATAGCAACCATCAACCCCTTCTCTCCCTCTACTCGCTCTTTTCCTCTCCTCTGCTCATACTTCCCCCGAAGAAAATTTTTTCTCCTGTACAAACTGGAACGACTTTTAATCCTCCTTGGAATCCATTCACATCCACTGATTCTTTCAACGACGAAGCCGGTCATGACATTAACTCCTCGATCCAATAGGCAAACACCTTCGTCTCACTTATTTCGCCTTTCCCCCAATATAACCTTCCTCATCCACCAGAAATACTAATTACACATTACAACCACCAATATGCCACTACTGAGTGGAACAGATTAAACACCCTTATTAGAATACGATTAAAAGAATTAAAAAAAAACAAAAATTGCTTCAAGCTTCGTACCAACTACAGTCTTGACGTTCATTACCAAGCTCTTTTCTGGAAAACCTTTCGTAATTCCTCCTCCCGTCTCACCTCTCTCCGCCACCTTTAATAGCTCCCTTTGGTTCCCCCACAACCGACCCCACTGACATCACTGAATGCGTCACCAAAATCCACTCCACTTCCCTCGCGGACAATCATCCCATTGACTTCAAGGGCAACTCTTACTACAATCAAATCCTATTCTTCCTTTAACATAATTCACCTTACATGACAAAGATGACATCACCCTAGAACGTATAACTTTTCTAATGAAATCCTGCAAATGTTCCTCATCCGGCTCCTACTGCATCCTAAAACACCTTCCTGTTTACCCTATCTCTTTCTTATGCCTAATCATTTGCTTCTGAATGGCTGCTGCATACTTTCCCAACTTCTGAAGAACTGCTTCGGTCATTATACTCAACAAGAAAATTAACTAGGCGACCTCAAAGCCAGATCTTCCTCTTTGGGGATACTGCAACTAACCTCCACAGTCGCGAACTTGAAAATCTCCTCTTAATTTTCTTATTTGATCGTCTTCCGAAACCCTTCTTTCATTTATAGGCCAACACGGCCCACTTTCACAACAACACACGTAGTTTCATATATACTTCTTATCAAATCTATCATTACGTCACCTACTCCTTTCCTTCTAAGCCCTTCTATAAAACTCTTTTCACTGTATAATACGCTGCTATTAAGTCTATGAATAACGCCTTTAGATCTAACAATAACGCATTCACAAATCCTCTAACTTCCATCACTCTCTCTATTATCCTTTCGAGACTAAAGATCTGATCTCTTTTCAACGATCTTCCTATATCCGATACACGTTACCCCTATTCCTCTGTAGTTGTGTATTCCTCTTCATATCTAAGTTAGCAACTCCTTAAATATATTCTTCCTTTTATTTTCTATATCATTGCACTTTTTTATGTTCGTCCATGAATGCCGCTATTCATAGTCTTATTAAAAACGCTTTTCACATCATCCTCAGTGAAATCTTTAATTACTTTTCTTATAATTCCGTCTCCTAGTTCGCATGAAAGACCACTGTTTTCACTACATTTTTGCCCATTATTATGACACACTTGTTCATTCATTCTGTTTCTAATTTTTCAGAATATTCCATTTCTGCTTCACTCCTGCACATTCTTAATGCTTTATTTGTTTATTCCAGAGCCTGTATCGTTTCCTTTTATATATACTAATAAACTTATTTTTTCCTACCATCACGTGTATCTCGGCTAATCCATTCCCAATGTATTTCCTCATTATCTGTTTCACTTTTCTCTTGCATGTCGATATTCTTCAATGAAGTTTACAGTTTTCTTTCTTTTCGGTTCACTAATCTTCCATATCCTACTGTGACATTCTTCAAAACTTCCAATGATTCATCCGACAGAGTTTTCTCCAGCATGTGCTGCATTCCTGTAATGGCTTTTATACCATTCTCTAATTTCTTACATACTTGTTTTTGCTTCGCTTCCTTACATTTTCACTTTAAAATCTCTACTTTTATGGTACATTATCCGATCCTGTAACTTCTTCTACTTCTCACTTCTCACTTGTTTCCTTGAAAAGCCCCTGATAACCATATAATCAATCACTGTCGATCTCTATGGCCTAATGTATGATTTCTTACCATCCTAACCCCATTATGTGTATCCATTTAATATCTCCCATTCTTCTTCCATCACCCAGTTCTTTACATTCCCACCCTCTTTGTTTATCCATTTATCCTATTTTTTAATCATCTAATAATTCCAGCCCACAATTCCCCCAATCTTGCATTATAATCATTTACAACCAACCACCCTTTAATACTTTTAATTAAGATAAGTATATGTTTAATGTTACAAAAATATTCCGTATTAGTAATATTTCTTCTAATACACTTTTTGATATATTCAAGGTCCTGTTACTTTTATAACTATGTAAATAGATATAATTAAATTCATATATTTAAAATAAACATTACCTAATTAATATTCTGTAATTAAATTCAAACCATTTAACACAATTTCTCATGATTACACCGGTGTAATTAAATTCCAAGTGAATATATGTTGTAGACCAGTATGTGAAAGCTAGCCACAACAAATCAATATTATCAATATCATAATATATGCATAGTTTCAGCTGGTACACTAAATATTATATGCAGTTGGTCAAAATGTCAATAAGAGAGGTTTAATCAGAGTATATGTTCACGGATGAATGCAGAAGTACTAATAATTTTAGTAATTACTTGGGTCATTGAAATAAATACCTGTATTATACAAAACAATATATAAGTGCTCTAGTTAATTTTATTTCTGACTAACGGATAATACTATATGTTTATTGTATATGGTAGATAGAAACAATCTAAATTGCCATTGTCGATTCTTCCCAAAAATTTACCCCAAGAACATGCAATTCTTATCGTGACATAAATTAATTACAATCGAAATTATTATTCGAATTTTTGGCTATAAGTTGAAAACGAAAGACATTATCTAATTTCTATTTTCAGCATTCGGTTTGTCTCAAAAAGATGTGTATATTCCCTATAGTAACATCCATTTTCGATCTTAAATCAGCCTGACACGTGTTTGGATTATTACAGATAATTTTCAAAATATTCTAGTTTCAGTTTAACTTTGAAAATGATTTGTAATGATTGAAACACGAGTCAGGCGACTGTAAATAAAAATATCATGGAATATAACAAGAGTTTTACTTCACCAAATTTACATATCTGGTTCCAGAAGAGTGTAGCTTAAAAAAAGAAAAGTATCAATTCTATTTAATACATTAATAGACTTATGTGTTAAACTAAACGTTTTGTCAAATATACCAATATATATTAAGATTTTAGTACGAACCAATTATAACAGGATCCGCAAAATATGGTGTTATAATTTTACTATGAAATAATTCTTATAATTTTTTATATAAATCCAACGTCAATAATTATGGTGCATGCGCCGGGATTTAAATCTAAAGCATAACAGAGTTAATATGTTTATTACTTTATTTAATAAAAAAAACATAACCTATAAATTATTCTTTAATTACATGTAAAAATTATGACGGTAATTGAATATTCAAACAATTGTAATGTTGAATAAATTTACCGCAATCACTGCAAATGACTTATACAGCCCTGTTAACTACAAAGGGACACATTGCAAAACATATTGCATTTAGCTTAATTGAAGACTTGCAGTTACATTCCAATTATAACTAAATCCTATCTGAAAATACATTTACCGTAATGTCACCGTTAGAACAAAAAAAAATTGCGTACGAATTAATAATACCTTGGAATTGCTTCAATTATGTGTTTAGTTTTATAAGGGTAATTAAGAATTATAATTAGATGCCAGAAGCATTTGTATTAAGTATTAGAATTCTACTGTTATTCAACATTAGTTTGAATAAGATAATTTTAAGATTTTCGTTTTATGTGGGAGCTTTCTTACAAGTTTTAATATACGTTGTAGGTGAAGTTGTCACACAATTTATTGTATTTACGTCTTGATTATGCCACTGTTGTCAACGGTCGTGGTGCATTCGGTTGGGGTCAAATTAGGGTTAGCAAGAGTACAGCAGTGTTAATTCGGGTCAGCTGTTGGATGGGTGACCGGTACCATTAACCATTGGAATACAATTAATGGTACTTTAGAATGACGGGGGCGATCCTTTAAACTAACGAGCTCATTTAGACACACACAAATACACAAGTAGCACGGCAGAAGGACAACGTAGTCGATAGCCAAACACTACTACCACTACCACATCCACTGAGATAAATTTATAAAAGTTCTAAAGTTTTTAAAATGTGTTTCTTCCCTGGAATTTATATAACTAATTCTTTTATTCTAAAAGAATACCCTAAATGTTTTTAAGGATCTTCATTATTTGGTAATTATGAAAGATTCCATAGTTTTATTTTAGGCTCCGTTAGATTACTCATTTTTATCAGTCCATAACATAAAAAAGCTTACCAATCACTATTATTATAGTCTAGGTCTGTGTAAAAACAAATGTGGGATTAAATTGTAATTAAATGTAACTTTTATTAGTCAATAATGTTATATAGGATATTATGTGAAATTACTAATGATAAGTCATTAAAATATAGATGTTTTCGTATATTCGCTATTATGAATTAGCAATCGAAATGCGAATTAATAAATACTTAACTAAATCCAATTATGTCGGTGTTACTTTCATCGTTTCAAGTCATTATAACTCCATTGTATTGAACGCTTCGAACAAATTAAAAGCTAAAGCACATCAAGGCAATTAATTCAAAAGCTTATGAACTAACAAGTT
The DNA here is from genome assembly GCA_963969525.1 of Ontholestes murinus. NCBI lineage: Eukaryota > Metazoa > Arthropoda > Insecta > Coleoptera > Staphylinidae > Ontholestes > Ontholestes murinus. Next base: position 18,487,374 of record OZ018388.1, read on the forward strand.
GTTAGATACAGCGGCAGATAATTATTAATAGTGGAAAAGTTTCATTAAGGCTGATAATGTCTGATGATAGAGGAAGCGTGTTTACGGTAAAGGGTGTAACGTTAAATGAAACAAGTATAATAACCATGATAGCAGAGGTCCTCAGCGTTAACGTGCCATTTTCCACCAATTTCCCCCCCAAACACCTAATATCGCCGCCGCTCGCAAAGGTAAGTTAGGCACATTTCCCCCCTTTGTATGAAGGGGTCCTATTTTTCGTCGATATTTTCTGTCGGCTCTCTTCAGATGTCTGTAGATATTTATTAATTTTATTTCGAAGGGAGGCGCACTCTGCACAACCATTCTGTGTATATTTATATTTTATAAGGGATTGATGGAATGGCATGATTAAGATGGAAAGAAAACATATGAGCAAAATTTCCTCCGGCTAAGATGAATTGACACATCCATTCTCCTCTTTTTTTTATTTCTCCTCCACTGACAGATACGTCTGTATTCAAAGGATACGTACGTTTTGAAAAATGACTTTAAGATTATATTTTTTTTTCTTTTCGGGGGGCCCGTATCAAAGGTGCTAATGTCGGAAAGCCCCCCCAAACATCTCTCTCCGTCTCCCTTCACACCGCTCCCAGTATCGACCAGAGGGATGAAGTGGAAAACGGCTGGATGAGGAGGTGGAGACGGAGGAGGAAGGGTTCCCTGATTGCAGGCAAACCCTCTAGCCCACTCCACCCCATCCACCTCCTTCCATCTCTCATTTCATATTCAGACAGTATCCCCCCAGTTGTTTTTTCATTGAGGGCGGTTTCTGTTCGAGATTTCACACATATCCGGGACCCTGTTTTATGGGTTTTAGTGTACTCCGGGGAATATTTAGAACTAAGATGACTTCTTGTAACTACCACGTGCATCCTTAGAACCGATATTTTATTACGCAACTTTCACACTCCAGACCGGGAGACCGCATTCTAAATTTAAAACTTTTATTACTTCTCGCCTGTTTCTTTTTTTTATATCGTTTATTCCGCAAATCTCCGCCGAATTGCTCCCCAAGCGAAACGGGGAACGCTGCCTGCACAAGCACACACACAGACACTAAAACGCGCACGCACAAAACTGCTCAGCCTTGGCCTACATTGAAATTATTTCCAAAAAGGATATATAAATATATTCGAAACAAATGGAACAGAATTAAGTATACTATAAGGGATTTAAACATTAAAAAATGTGTAAGCTTTGAATTATTCTGTTCCTATCAACAAAAAATTTGTAAAGTGCAATGTCTAAACAATTGATGTCAACTTAATTTTACTCTAGAATATAGTAAATAAGAAAACAAAGTTATATAGTTGAATTTCATCATATTCAAAATGTAACATGAAATTCAGTATTTTATGATAAGTGTTATTATTTCTTACAGATTTATTGATATATTTTACTTTAATAACAGTTTCTTGAATCAAATTGTTTTGGTTCTTACAGTATTTTTAAAATTATTGTAATTTACCAACAAGTTTTTTTGATAATACAGTAAGGAATTTAAGTTCGTTTTATTTAAGTCTTACAAAAATGCCTAATTTCTCCCTGACAATTTTTATATTCTATTAGCTTTGAATATTCTAAATTAACCATCACCCCTTACAACCGAAATCCCTTTATACTACAACGGAAGACTTATTAAATACCCGATCAGGTCGATCACAGTCGATTTTCTATCGCACGGCGATTTTCATAGAACCGTAAACAGCTCCCGGTGCAGAAATCAACATCGAATATAATTAGAACCTTTATGTTGTTATGAATCTTACTTTGACTGCTCCTCTTTGAAGTCCCTAGTGTTTGTAATTACGCCAACATTTACCCACTCACTCGCACCGCGGCGTTTCGCGTGTGTGCCCCTCCTCGTCGCACCCACACCCACGCATAACACATCTGCGTGTTTGTATGGAAAAAGGGCCGCGAAATAATAATTAGTTGATTACTAATTACAACACGAATGCCGTACTAATTAAGTACAGATCGAAATTTCTACATAACTTTATTAATATCGTCTCTGTTTTTTTACGTTACCTCGTTAGAAACTTTGCTGTGAATAAACTAATCGTGTCATGATTATATTTGTAATTAAGTTTTTTAATGAAAAGTTTTTATATGTGAGAGAGAGTACAATATATTTATTAACAAACAAAAATTAATATAATAATTTTATCATTAGTCTGTTAAATAGCTATCTATCACCGGTATTTAAATCAAAGTAATACAGACTGTCCTAAAATACAGTTTATATTTCTTTAGCTTCTTGCGTAGACGCAACTTATCCAATATGCACAGGTGTATGTCAATCTGTAATGTAATGTTAGAAATATAGTCACCATGGAGCGTTTCTCTGGAGCGGAACGCACGTTGTGCGTGCAATCGTTTTACCAAATTTATGACTCGGCGATTGCTGCAAAAATTTTCACTACTTAAATGAGGCACCAAACATACCTCTCATTCGAATATAAGTGATAAGTTTTGAGGAAATCAGAAAATAATTAGAAAAACCAAAAAAGGGTCCCATCTATATCATCAAGAACGGCAGAGTAATAAGCAGTCATTTCGTTACGATCTGAACCCTTAATCGATCATATCGTCATTATACCGTATTATGCATAAATACCTAAAGTTGCATCCATATAAAATTCAATTGGTGCAAGAAGCCCCAGGATGCCTTTCAAAGTGAAATTGATATCTAGGATCAACATTCGCCTCCACGCAATTTTCCTGTAGGGTTATATAAAAAGATTACGCTAATAGACCAACGTCTCTGGCGAATTCAAAAAATATATCCATCACTAAATAACATCCATCACAGAATCTACCTGCTGGATCATCATAAGAAATTTTGCTGATTATATACTGCGAAGGTTTACATTTAATCAGCATTACTTTTAAAAAATATATTCACTAATTTACTGTATACTGTGTACATATGTCTTAAAAATTAAACTATTATATTATAATTAGAAATAAAATCGTGAACTTTCAGTACTTCTAAATACTAATCTATAAACCTATCTATTTGTAATGGTATCGAATGTATTGTATGAACCCACTTACCTAAAAGGCAAGTGTATGTATGGGTGGGGGACGTGAAGCTATTCGGTAACATCAATGGGGCTTTTGATATGGTTTAACACAAAGACCTACTGTATAAATTACATCAACTACACACTCCTTATTGCCCAAGTTCTATTCCGGAAAGCCGACAGGATCTTACACACAAACTGCCCCGGCTGATACTACGTTTACTGGCGGAATTCTTACGATTTTCCCCGAGGGCTTAGAGCGCCTAAGTGGAATAAAATTATTTACAATGGGATCGTAAATATATTAACAATACGGAAGTCCTTGTAATATAAATACAGAATTCTATTGATTCATTGCAAAATTTATAATATAAACTCAAGTTTTATAGTATTTTTGCTCCTTGTAGTGAAAATATTCTTCGAATAAGGTCTTTAAGTACTTTAGCTGTAGTAACAAAAAATGAGAAGTAAAAAAATACTCAAATCATCGATTTTCAATCCACGAGCATTTATTACTGGCCACAGATTAATTAAGTATAACAGATATCATCCAAATTACTTTTGTAGGTTCAATATCTGTCGAGGTATTGGCCAGAGAAGTAGTTGTTTCAAAAGTGACTTGTTTTGTAGTCTTAATCAGACTCATTTGTTGTAGATTTGCAAAATATTTTCGATTTTTCTAATTAATCATCAGTTAAGGGATGCTTATCAGGTAAGATCACTGTAATTATACGTCTTGATAAAGTAAATCACTGCACTTGAAATGTGATAAATGAAATTCTGGGTGCTTATTAAAAACTTTCTTAGTCACAGAAAATAAAATATTACGATAGATTCAATATTCCTAAATTTTGAGCTGATTGCCTTATGTTCATTCTCTCAGAAATTTTACAATTCGTATATTTTTGATTTTCTATTTATTGGAGTTTCAGTTTTCAAGTCAATAATACCCCTATTAATTTTAGATTAGGATTTTTGGAGCTACATTAATGTAATGTTTCCTTAAGATATTTCTAAGCTAACTCTCCTAAGGTATGTTAGAGATTAAAAATTCATCCGCCTACAGGATACTATTTCTGAGCATAGTTACTACTGTTTCTAGCTCTTCTGTGATCTATATTTTGAGTTAGATATAGTCAGTTCCCAAACTTAATCACTCCCTATAGAGGATCCGGTCTGTGTCCCTCGGATTTTTATACTTCATTGTGTCTTCCTCTGTGGTCTCCATGTCAAACTCAATATGGTAACGGTCAGACAAAGTGGGTTCTTTCACAATATGGTATTTTTGAATTATATTTGCTGCGAATGCATCAGCTAGAGTGATATATAATACCTCCTACCTGATTGCGTTTACAAAGGTAGGCTCACTACATCTATTAATAATATCTTAATTATTAGAGACAATGAATTCAAAAAGTTCCTTACCTTAATTGTTGGTGTCCGTGTTGCAACATACTATATTTTGGGCGTTGGCATCATAGCCCAGGAGGAACTGTTTATTGCTTCTTCTGCAGCATTCGACGAGTCTATATAACTCCTCTGGTGGTGATTTCCTCTTTAAATTTTGTAGTTAAAGTCATGATTAGAGTATTTGAAAATGATAGAATCAGTGAAAGTGGCTTTTCTAAAAATTTCAAAAGTATGCTCATTTTTAGTTTTTGTAATAGACAGGTCTAAATATTGGATGCTGTTGTTAATTTAGATTTCTAAAGTAAAATTAATATAAAGGGAAAATTACTTTTAGAATCCTTAAAGAAATTAATCTCAATTTAAAGTAAAAATTTCAGATAGATTCTAAAAATTACAAACATATAATTTAAAAGAATTTAGATTATTAACAAATATTTGGAAGAAAGATTGCTGGAAAATTTTGGTAATACAAAGTGAAATATTTTCTGGAAACTTTCGATTTAATAAATATAGACAAGCTAGAAACTTGATTCAAAATTTAATACTATCTGGAGAATACTATCTGGAGAAGAATAAAAATAAAAAAAGATATAAAATGTTAGAAGATTCAAGAGTACATTTTCAAAATTAGAAAAAAATGCTCGACAAGATAAGAATTTCACAGAAATATCCAAAATAACAGAGACAATAAAAGCTCAAAAAAGAAAACTCAAAGAAAAGTATATTGAAAGATGGTAAAGTTTGGAAAAAAATTTCATGAAAACTTTAAGCAACTTACCGTAACTTAATACAGAAATTTCTGCATAATTTCGATTAGATAGCTTACAAGTGGTAAAAAATTCTTAAAAATTGTAAAGAAAACTGTTGAAAAAATTCTTATAATTATCAAAGAACACTCTCATAAACTGGAAAATAAATTTCTGAAAAATAACTAGTTAGAACGAATGAACATTCAAATTTTAAGAATTACAAAAGTTATTGCAGTTTTGAAAACTAATTCTTAAAATATTTAGATGAAATAAAGAACGAATGAAAGAGATTTAGAAGATATCTGGAAATCTAATAAGAGCTAAGCAATATAAGAATTATTGACGAAAAATCTCACATGATAACAAAACAAGCTAGAAATTCTATGCAAACCTAAAAGAGTTTGTAAATTTCGAAAAAAAGGTTTATATTATTCTTAAATTTTAAAGAAATTAAAATTAAAAAAAATCTAAAGAAGAATAAGCGAGAAATATTTCTGGAAATATTTAATAAAATAAAGAAATTGTTGGAGTTCAATCTCAAATTTTGATTTTTAATGCAAAAGAGTAAAATATTCAAGATATATGGTTTAAATCTAAAAAATAAATTATTATAACATGTTGTGCAAAAAAATCCGTCAAAATAATACAAGAGAAACTAAAATTATTAAAAACCTGAATGAAGTGAGAGAGAATTTGTTTTAAATAAACTGAACAAAAGAAAAAATACTGATTTAAAGAAAATGCAATTAAAAGAGTAATTCCTAGATAATTCTGATAAGATTAGAGTATTAAACAGTATAAAATCAATAAAATAAAACAAAACATTCTACAAAATTACAACAATGTAGAAAATAAATCTCTGAGAAATTTAGAAAAAAAAACATATGTTTTTAGAAAATTATAAAACTTAAAAGAATATTTCTGTAAATGAAGAGACTGCATGAAAAGACAAATCTCATAATTTAAAAAAAAATGTTAAAAATTTAAGAATGTTGCTGAAAATATTAATAATTAGGCAAGAAATGAATACAAAATCTGTATAAAATTATTAATACAAAAGCAATAAATAATCGTGATTGATAATTTGAATCTGGAAAATAAATTAGAAAGTTTTATAAGAAAAATTTAGGAAAATAGAAGAGAATATATTCAGCAGTGTAATATAAGACTTTCTGTTGAAAACTCCAAAGTAAAAACCTTATAAAAAATAAACACAAATCTCTGCAAACTTCTAATTCGCTATCAATAAAAATAACAATAATCCTGCACATAATATTCACATCTTCTACTCAACTCTTTCCAACTTTACATCTATAAAATACTTAGGCATTACAATAGCTCAGAAAGTAAACTTCAAAAACCACAAAGCTTTAAACAATGCAAAAATCAGAGCCAGAGGTAAAATATTTAGAAATTTAAAATACAAAATAAAAACGGAATAACTATCAAAACAGTCGTTAAAATCTACAAAATGATTTTTCGCCATCTACTTCACTATGGTAGTGTTCTTTCCTCTAACTCCTGCAATCCTAATATTAATAATGATTTATTTGTGTTAAGAATTATAAAATTTTGCACACGTCAAAATAATACACATTAAAAACACAATTTAAAAATAATAAAACATAGAAACATAAATCAGGATATGCAATACATGGGCACATATTAAAATACAATTATACAATAAATTACTTGAAAATTTGCTTAAAAATGTTAATGATTAAGTTCATTTTTTAAATTTATAATTTTATCGATACCCTACAAGGCTTTAGATGTTTAGTTTAGTTTATTCACTTTACAAGATCTATTAAAAAAATAATACAAAAATACATACATAAATATAATGAATCACTTTGAAATTTCGAGCATAGAACTTGAAGGCGAAGTTCACAGTTTTTCGTGTTCTTCCACTCGACCCATTATACTTGTTAGGTGCTGATGATTCTTATGTAGCCATTAAGGCAATATTTTGGCCATTTCTGGCACATTTAGGTCTAATTTTTAAAGACTTCTATAATTTAACGGACTTGTGGAAGTGGTAATTGCTTCAAATTTAGGGGCAAAATGTTATAGAATAATGAACCGTAGTAGTTGAATTTAGATTGTAACAGTCTCTTGTGTTGTATGGATGGATGTCTACGTGTCTATGATATTTAAGAATATTTTTGTGAACATTCTTCTGTGTTTCAAATATATATATATATATATATGGGTGGTAGAGTCAATATTTTGTATTTAATAAAACCGTGTTTGCAGTCACATTGGTAGCTAACTGAAGGAACTATTCGGATAGCGCATCGCTGGAGGCAAAATAGATCGTTTAAAGTAGTGATGACCCCATGCTATTATACCATATGACAGATGGCTTTGAATCATAGCAAAGTAGATGCTTTTTAGTGTGTTTTGAGACAGAATTGATTTCAGCTACCTTAATAAATATATATTTCGTGATACCTTGGTAGATACTTCAATACTATGCTTATTCTATGTAGGTCTTGAATCTAAATAAATTCCAAGAAATTTCGCGTTTTCTTCAACAATATCCCTTTTTAGTAGAAAATTAACAGTTTGAGTTTTATCTCCATTAACTGTTAATTTGTTAGATGCAAACCATGTTGAGGTCAGTTTGATGGAATCTGTATGCTGCTGCTGAATCAGTGGCAGATTCCCCGAGGAACAACTTAGTGTGGTGTCATCTGCAAATAATGTTTGTGAGCAATTAGACTATTGATATGGCAAGTCGTGTATATAAATTGAGAATAACAAAGGGCCCCCCTTTAAGGGGTGTCCCTCGGAGAATCGACAATCAACAGATGCAGTTTGAGTCCTATTAGTAAGATAGCAGTTTAGTAAACGACACGATGCTGGTCAAAAGTTATAGTAATATAGCTTTCTAAGAAGAATCTCATGAGAGACACAATCAAACGCCTTAGTAAGATTGAGAAATGCAGCAATAGTGTAGGTTCCATTTTCGGAACTTCTGCAGATCTCATCCGTTAAGGCAATGATTCTCTTCGGAAGCCATATTGGGCATTCGAAATAATGTTATTGGTGCACAAGAAGTCTACTATTTGATCAAAAATTACTCTCTCAAATACCTTTGATGGAATGGGAACTATGGATATAGGACGGTAATTAATTGCATCTTCCGTACTACCTTTTTTATGAATGAGAATGACTCCAGTTAGTTTCAAACATTCTAGGAAGATGGAGTTTGATATGCACATATTAATTAACTTAGTATTAACTTAGTAAGAGGAGAGATTAACATCTCCTTAATTTGTTTTAATATATTTGTCGTTAAGCCATACATATCTTTGCTCGAGTTGCTTTTTAAATTATTTATAATACCAATCACAATTATTTAACTTACAGTTTGTAGTTGGAAATAGTTGGTGGTATTTATTGAAACATAATGCATGAAAGATATTGGGCTTTGATTACTAACTGAGAGATTGTTAAATATATCTTCAGCTATATTACTAAAATATTGATTAAATGTGTCTGGTTTAATATTAGGTAATACCATAATGATGGTTGCGACCGTTACTATGTGGTAATACATAATGAAGTGTTTTTTATTCAGTGTTCATTAGGTAATACATTAGTTTTTTTTATAGTATGTGACTTAATTAGAGACCACAGTTCTTTTGGATTATTTCCAGAATTTTATATAAAAGTTAAGTTTGTTCTTTTCTTAGCTGCGATTATTTCTAGTTTATAATATTTTTAAAAACTATTGTAATTTGGTTTAAGCGCATTGTTATTATGCTGGCCTCTTTTAAAAACATAAAAATTTCCCAAAAATTACGAATATGATTATTAAACCACACTGGATGAGCTTTTTCTGAATCTAATTTGAAGACTCTTTCGGGAAAAGATAAGTTTAAATAATATTTTAGTATATTAGAAAATGTATTGAATTTATTAATAACTGTGTCATTATCATAAATAAAATTCCAATTCATATTCTGCAAGTATTAAAATAACTGATGGCAAACCACTCTTGTTATTGGTAGCCATAATTTTGTATACTCAAGCTTTTTGTTGGTCTCCATTTTAATCTCCAGATGAATCCCTATGTGGTCAGAGAGCCAACAATCAAAATAATTGATAGAGAGATCAATTTTATTGATAAATATATTATCCAAGCAGTTCGATTTTCGCGTATTAAATTTTGTTTGAGCTGTAAAACCAAATGAACTATACAGATCCATAATATCCAAGTTAGCGAGTTATACACCTTAAGAACTTAAACAAAAATCCGATACCCCAGAATCCTCTGCGTGATCATTCTAACCAACTCCTATATGACTCTACCTCTGTTATTCCTATCAATAAATGCCTCCTATACCCAAGTGAAAGATTTTCCAAAAATTCCTTTAACCAACACATCATTCCCCTCTACTGCTTGCGCAGAAATCGTAACTTAATCTTAAAATACAAAACCCATTCATTCACAACATTCGAATTAATCTTATCACATCATTGTCATCATCATCATCAACAGAGACCGACTGACGAAACACATCAAGATTGACAAATCGGGTTAATAGCTATTTAACATACTAACATTACTAACATTCATATTATTACACACGTGTTATATTAGTTTTCTTTGAATATTTGTTTGTTAATAAAGATGTACATGTTTTAATATCTCAAAAAAATGATAGAAAATTTACTCAAACAAATCTGATAAACAAAATAAAAATGCGGTTATGCTCTTGAATCCCCAATTATTTATAACTTTAAGAGAAATTCCTAGACAATTCCAATGTAATGGTATAAAATTTTAATAAAAATAAAATATTCTGCATAATTACAAAATATTTATAAAATAAATTGCTGAATAATTCTAATCTAAGATAAAGCTTGAACATATATTTTTAGGAATATTCTGATTAGTAAAACTAAAGCATATTTTAGAAATCTAGAAAAGAAAAGAATAATAGTAAAAATAATTATGCAAATTTATAAAAAAGAAACAATTTTAAGCGTTTAACAAAATTCCGGAAATTTTGAATAGGAATGTCTGGAAATATTAATATTATAAAGCTAAGAATTTAAAAATTGAGAAGACGTAAAAAGTATATAGTAAAATAAATTTTTATTCTAATATGTGTAAGTAACAAATATTTCTCGAATATTCTAAAACCTTCCAGAAAATTCTTGCAGTATTACTTAGGAATTTTCATACAAATAAAAATAACTTAAAAATTAAGAATAGAAATTTTTGGAAAACTCTCTTTAGAGTAAAAAATTTCTAGAATCTAGAAGAAGGAGCGACATTATCCCAGGTTCTACCTTAGTCACAAGTTTCCATATTAAAAAAATAATGGTGGTCGTCGATTTCTTCTTTTTTTGAGACGGTTTCTTAAGAACGGTTTTCAGAGCGGACTTCGCCCTCTTCGGCTTGGGTGCTTTGGGTTTTTTCATAGGACCGCTCGTGGTTACTTTTTGGCTTTCGAAAGGAACAGCGACTTCGCCTTCGAATCTATCTTCCTCTTTGAAGCAACGACCGATGATTTCTGTTCTCCTAGCCCACCACTTTTCGCTGCCCCATTAGGTGATATTACCACCTTCGTGCTAGTAGACTTCTTGGCGGTTTTAGCCATGGCCTCTGCTCTACTAGCGATCTTAGCACTCCTCGACCAATCGGAAGCGAGCTTGAATGATCCAGGTACGCACATGTCCTTGATCTTGACGAGGGTGCCCGAATAAATATTTTCCGCGTCAACCTTGTTGTTTGCTGGGATGTACTTCTTGGTGGCTTGCAGAGAAAACCGCCACGCTCTGTCAGGCTCTTGATTGCGTTACATACCATCTCCGAGGTCGATGGATAAGAAGGATTCGTCTTGGGATCTTAGGGGAAGCAGACTTCTTGACGGCTGTCGCAGATGCCGAGGTCGGCCAAGCGGCCTGAACTGGAGTAGCCATGTCGGCCATATTAATATCTCCAGATGTATACCTTCTGGACAGTACTAGATTTTTTAAAGAAATTATTATTATTTTCTACCTTAATAAGAATATTTATAGATGGAAAAAATGGTGCTAAAAAATTTCGATATAAAAGCAAAATATGTTTCAAAATTATACATATCTGGAAAATAAATTTAAAATAAATGGAAATATATAATAGAAAAGACGTTAAATTTAAGGTGAAGCTGGAAAGTGTCATTATCTATAAACGAATAATAATAAACGAATTTTGAAAAATTAAGAACGTAAATTCCTGAAATTTTATAGCAAATTAAAAGGCAAGTTGTAAAAATTATATAAATAAATGAATGCGTTTTTTGTTCACTATTTAAAAAAGTAATTACAGCGGTTCCATTTGCAAATTGACAAGATGACTGTGGTGCTTTAACAGGAAATTAGAATCAAGTACAAGAGGCGCTAGAAATAAGTATATTTCTAAAAATATCCAGAAATTAAGCAAATATTGATTAAACTTAATACTTCCCAAGCTACATTCTTGATGGATATATCAGGAATCTGCACACAAAAACATGAAACACAAGTGTACTAATCCAAACAAACCTATTAAATACGGATTACGTTGATAAATATCTGAAAATTAGGTATTCTTAAAAATCTTGAATTGATATATTAAAAATTTAAAGAAAAACTAAAGATGTATATCTCATTTGACACAATGTTTCATTTCTAGTACTCTTATAAGGGATAGCCTTATATTTGCCCATTTCCTCTGCCAATCCTCATAGTCTACAGGTAGTTTTATCTACTACACCTATTTTATTCACTGCAATGTCCTGCAAGAAGACCCGCTACTCGTTTTTTCTCGCTTCTAATAAGGCGCAAGAGCTGTTTAGCTCTACTTGGGCAGAGGTTAATCAATATTTTGGATTTTCTTTGACCTGGTGTGTTTATCTAGTGCCCTGTTTTTTCACTCTTGGGCTACGCCTTTATGTGCATTTGATAGGCTTTAATCCGATCATGGTAATTGCAGCTTCTTCCTTAGCAAGTAGATCGGCATGTTCCTTGCCTATTATACTTGAGTAGCCTGGATTAGAGTAAACTTGTTGCCCTTGGCAAATTGATTAAACGATATTTTAGAGCTTTGGTTTTAGAATTGAATATACAGTATATTGTTGTTATTTGTAGTTAGGCTGTCTGAGATCAGATAGATGTGTGCCCCTTAGTAGCTCTTTTTGGTAAAAACTTGAGTATATGTTGCCAAGGTCATTATTTCAGCCTATAAGACTGATTCGCCTTGTCCAAAAGGAACTAATTATCTGTATTTAGGCCTATATATGGTATTATATCTAGTATCTCACTTCCGTTTTTGTTGCATCTTTATACCAGATTACAGTGATAAGTTTTATTGTTTTGACTTGAATTTTTTAGATATTATGGCTATTTTTTATCCAAAACTTGAAACCACCATATGGATACTACTAAATTTTGTTTCAACTCTAATTGTTAGTAGCTGATATTTAAGTTGATTTTCAAAACATAAATCATGAATACAAGGCTTTGATTTTCTTTCAATAACTAGAAATTAATTTTGTAAAAGTTTGATAAATATGATAAAAAAAACAAGCTAATATTACTGATAAAAAATAAGAAAGGTATTAGAAGCCTCCAGAACGTTAGGAACATGAGTATTAATGAACATATTAGTAGTCTTATAATATGAAATATAAGTTGTAGAAAAAAGCTTTTTCGTTTTATCGATTGTTGGTCGACAATAACTAATAAGTTATAGCAATTTCTGTCCTTCCTGATTGCCAAAGACTTTTTTATACCTCAATTCTGATATAATCTATTATTAACTTTTATTGTATATAACCAAATATATATGAAAGGAAACGTAATTAAGCCTACGAACAGAAAAATAATTTCGTATGTTACTATTACATTCCACAAAATTACTACTTCATTTCCCATAAATCATAAATTCCTTTCTGTATTAACTTTTCCATTTCGTTTATCTACATTTCCAGGGCCCTAATCATTATTACACTTCATTCAGTATTTCTATCCTAATTTGCCCGAATAGTTCCACCTTCCGGTGCGCAATTTTCCCACACTCGACTTCCCACATACGTGATTCATATTCCCAAGCGATTTACATAATCATCGATTTTCATTATTTTACGGCACATTCCATAGCGAAAGAAATAAAATATCGTCCTCGTCCGAATCTCCTTTCCGCCCAAGCACGCACAGAACACGAGAATATGATTCTGCAGTCGTGTTTCGAGTGTAGCCAGAGCCAACTGCGAGAACCCCGTAGGCGTCGTCATCAGGTGGAACTGTTCACAGACGCGGAAGGATGTCTGATTACAACGTTTATGGCTTAAGAAAATATTTGCACAGCGCGAACCCACTCGAATAATACGTTTTATTTCATTTCGCGTTCATTTACGTCTGGCGAAATATATTTCGAAAAGTTGTTTCTGCTTATTTGCCTGAGAACGTCTTGTTATGTATTTATGCACTAATTTATTCTATTTAGTTTTGTTTGCCCTTGCTCTTTATTATTCCACACGTTAAACTTAACTGGAATATAACGGCTACAAAAGATATTGTGTTTGACTATTTGCGGAATTCTTGGGTTGCCAAATATTTCATCACTCAACCTTGTTGAACTTTTATGTATACTACTTACGTGTTAATTTTCGTGGAAGTCTTTTCTTTGTTTAAAATGTTAGCAACTACATTGTTTTAAATTTTGTATATCAATATGTGATATAGTTTCTTTGGGTCATTATGCACGAATGCATGTGCTTACATACATGGTGTCCCAATGGAAGCCAAAAATCTCTAGGAGTGTTTTTAATGAGCGGATCGCGCGTTGTGCGTGCTAGAGTTTTACAAAAATTGTGATTCAGTGACTGTAGAAGAGGTTTTGGTCACTTAAATAACACACCTCTCATTTGAGAATTGCTGAAGAAGTTTAAAGAGACCAATACAATCTTTGAAGAACCAAAAAGGGGTTGACCAAAATCATCAAAAACCGACAGAGTACATGGATAATGTTATCATGTCTATTTGTGATGTTCCTATTTTTTTTTTATTTGGAAGCGCGTAAGCGCTTTACATATGCCTACATCATCATTATACATACATACATACTGTTGTTTTAATTCTATACAATTCAATTGGTATAAGGATTAAAACAACAGGAGGCTGATCAAAGTGAAATTTTGGTTGGTAAATTGATATCCAAGAGAGGTGACATAAATTGGCCTCTATAATTTAAAATTAGTTTTCATTTCTAGTCTTCTAAAGACCAGATTGTAAAGTATGATATAAAATTATATATTTGAATTATTTACGAAACCTCATTTTTATATTACATTACATATTTTTTGATAAAAAAGAACATTCTCTCTCGTAATAAATTAATGAATAAAATAACTTTCATATATTTATATAAAAACACACGTATATCATTTCGATGTATATATTTATATAAATATAATTAACCAACCGCAATATTTGTTCAGTAAACAATACACGTTTCGAATTCCGGGCAATTACATCAGCCGTGCGTTAATTGTGCGTGTGTTTGCGGAATTTTTTCCTTACTGTTTATTTTTGGATTTTTAATTATTCGACCGTCCCAAAACCCGCATACGTTTCAACAACGTCGTCCCGAACAATCCCCCCCCCCCACCAATACCAATGCTACCGCCACCGCCGCACTCGGCACCACTCCAACAAACACCTACACCTACGCCCAATTAATGATTTTTGCGCACCGCCGGAAAATATCATTCCCCCGGTTATAAAAATTTCGGCGAATTTGGGCAATAAACAAAGGGTGGCCACTTGTAAAAGGGCGTATGTGTTAAATGTGCTCCACTCAAAATGAATATATTAGCGGGGTGCAATAAAAAAAAACCGGAGGGAAACCGTGTCGTTATTCAGGCATATTAAAATTTCTCGCTGGTGGGGTTTTTATTGATTTTATTTATGCTACGCGTGTGTGTTTGTGTGTATGGCAAATTGCTCACTTTGCATTGTTGTAATAATTAGCATTATACACGAATGCGTTGCGTTCGAAAAAGTGATTTTATTTGTAATTAATTTTATTGTGTGTTTATTTGTAACATTTGCCTTACAGAATTCAATATACAAAATAATAATTAAATTAATTCTATTGTACCTGTACTAGATAATATAAATATATAATGTGCACAATAAAGTATGCATAAATTACTCGTATAAAATAAAACCACACAATCAGTCACTAAATTTATTAGCTTCAACAATTTGCAATGAATTTATTTTCAAGCGTATTATTTTATACAGAATAGCTTTAATAGAACACAAAAGCTTAAAACCACGTTATAATTTACATTACTCATAATTTAAAAATATAGTTTAATATTTATAACTTACAGAAATTAAAATCTTATAAAGTAAATTTTAAAATGCTACCTTTAGAATAATAATAAATCAACATTTAAATGGAGCTAAAATTTTCCTATATGAATCACTTTTTTATTAATAAAAAATATAAAAAAAAACAATTAACTGAAGGTGGGTATATTCCATAAGAATTAAAAAAAAGTTAACTAAGGTACTAAATTTATACAATCTAATTAACTTAGCGTACGTTTTCTTAACCCTAAATTTGTAGTGATTGAGAATTCTTCTTTATAAACTATTTTGAAGTTAAAAGACTGTTTAGTCACTTTTTACCTACCCAAAATGAAAACTTGTAATTACATTAAGTAAAATCTACTAGGTCACTCAAATTAAAGATAACCTTAAACTTTTAAATTCAATCAATCCACCTTAATTTTTCTATCTATGAACTACTTAGCGTAAAAAACATTGTTTTATTACTTTTTTGCCCAACTAAAAATGTAAAATTTAAAATTAAATGAAGTAAAAAATAAAATTAATCTCAAGCTTTTAAACTTACTTTATCTTCTTAACTTAACGTAACTTTTCACAAGTTAGTAGAATTATTTAAATTGGATAATATTTTATTTGTGTCGTATATGTTGAAGACCAACGTGCAATTTGTACATCCAGTAATGCAAACAGACAAAGATTTACTTAAAATTGGACCATCTGGTGTAAAGACTGATGACCCTGATGTAGCATATCATTGAAAACTGAAGTTGATGTAGCAGGTTCCGGCATAACATTGGAGGCTGAAATTGATGTGGATGTCAACACCATTTGGATCATAGTGAATTAGCATTGAATTTTAAGGATATCTAATTTATGTAGGTTAATAGAACATCTTCTGTCACTCCATTTAAAGTCCTTATATACTCTTCCATATCTTGGGGTCGATTTTGCAGGCAATAAACTTAAAGCTACTTTGGAGGCTTCCAAAATAATTGCCTCGAGAACTTTTGGGGACACACTCATTTTTACCAAATTGATGATATAGTAAAACAAACATCACGCGTAGTCACGGTAGTAATGCTTTCATAACTTACAGCTCCAGAAGGTGACTGGCTTGTCTGGAGACTCGCCAGTCATATACTTCTGTCCACCAGCAAAAACCATTTTAACCTTACTAGTATTGTTAAATACTATACGTATGACCTAGCTTTTCGTAACTTGACCTAACTTACATTGTTCTAAATTGTTCTAACCTAATTTTTCATAAATTGATTCCATTTAATGATCTTTGACTATCTCTATATTATTTTGAAGTAGCTAAGGTGTTAACTAACCAATAGAATCATCTTTCAGACGCTTGTGGACCATTTCAGAAGTTTTGTTTACCACACTACATTTTCATTTCTTTGCTTTTCTTCTCGTGAATTACACTTTAAGCTAATTTCTTCAGGATAGAGATCCGCTGATTGTACATTAAACTAAATCAATTTATCGCTAGTTGACCATAGGTAACGTAATGTAATTAGGCTTGAAGTAGCCTAACATTACATTACATTACCCTAGGTTCCAAATTATAATATAATTCACTTTTACATTTTCCCACTACTTCGAGCCACAAGTCTGAAAAATGTTCTCCGTAAAGACCCAACGCTACAACCTGAAATAATGAAAATAAATTTTCCCGACTGTAAAACATAGAGATGAAAACTATCAGGTGATTCAAACTTCTTCAAAAGAACATTGAAGCATAGACTCCAACATAATGACAGGACTCAAGATAATGACCCAGGATCATTCAAACATTCCCACCATTAAGATCACTAGGAATGGATGAAGTTTCCTCAGCCCTACTTATATAGGGACTAGAACCTTTCTTCAATACCTGGTGATTCTATTTAGGTCTTACAAAGCTTATAGATATATCCAGCAGAACAGGAGAAATGTCAAACTGATATTCATACCCAAACTAGACAAGAAATACTACAGACATGCCAAATCAAAACGCGTACATATCAGGACGCTCAACCATATTGTGGAAGTTTTGGTAAACAAAATGTCGGCATTTAGCTTATTAATCGCACAAGACACGCTCTCTCAATACTACAATCGCCTTAGTGAGTGAATAAAACAGAAGCAAAAGAAAGGTGCAATTATCAATAGAAAACAAAGTCTCCAGAGCAAGTGTGGCCCGTGGATATTTACAGGAAGGAGTGCTGTTACTCTCCTGTAGAACATCGTGATGGACGAACTTGCTAAGGGAACTAAATGAAGCTAGCTTCCCAGCCATAGGATGCGCAGATGAAATAACAACTCTATTAATGGTTGACCGAGTTCTCAATGAAGTAATGCAGAGAGCTCTCTAAATAGTGAAGAAATGATGTACAGATAACACCCTTCTCTTAAATCCAACTAAAGCGGAGCTGATTCTGTTCATGAACAAAAAGAAACCTGCTCAGGATATTCAACACCGCATTTACTCTGGCTTCTCAGGTAAAGTATCTCGGAGTTATCCTGGACCTTAAACTGAACTGCAGTAATCATCTTAAAACAAAGGTATCGAGCAAGCATAGCATTCTGGTAGTGTCCGAAAGTCGTTGGGTGATTATATTACCTAGAATCACCAAGAGGTAAGATAGAACTGCAAAAAGTACATTCAACGTCTAGCATGTATGGAAATTACTGGCACATGCACACCCTACACATTTTCTTTCCCTGTATTTACATAAAGCAGGTGGCCCGAAGTACAGCGCCAAGACTAACAGACAACAGGGTGTGATGTCTATAGGCGGACCGGGCTGGGCATAGGACAGTTCTTGGAAGAGCGACTTACCTTTTTAAAAGACACTATACGCCACAAAACTCTGAGACTTATGAAGCTACTATACACATGTTCACTGATGGATCAAATACAAGAAATGAACAGGTACAAGCATATATTGCGTCAAACTTAGGAAAAGGAGAACATTTTTAAAAACTGATATCCAAAAATAAAATATTAAACATAATGCAAGACATGAACACAAGCAAGGTAAAAGAACTTCTCAACTTGTACCCATTCCAGAAACACAATATTGTGTTTAACTATCCAGGTCAAATCTATACTCCCTGACCGGTATCCTAACTGGATACTGTCAGTTAACTTCTATGTATTACCAGTTTTTAAAGATACAAACAATTTTCCTATTTTACCTCAGCTGCTTTCATTGATTTGTAATATTCTTATACACGTTGTCCCTTAAAATTTTGAATATGAGTAATGTAATTTGTATTATATCTCGATTATTATTATTGGTTGCTATGGTTGTTGCTGCAATATGCATGCAAATTGACATTTTGAAAGAATTTTATGATCATCTGGGATATTGTTTGGCTCAACAAGGAGATATTTTCGAACATTTAATAAGATGAACATTGCAGTTATTTGTTATTCGTTACGCCAGCATTATGTCCGTAAAAATAATAATATTGAAATAACGTGTAAATAGGTTTCATTATGATTCCCTATTTTATTACAAATTAGAAATTACTGATTATTTCCCGTTGGTCAGTCCATTAAAATATGTAACGAGCGTGGTAACTAAGCAACGAGTAATGCATTGAAATGCCCATATTCAAAATTTCAGGGGACAGCGTGTATATCACCCTGTTTACAATAGTGCTGCTATTCTCCCTAGCAATTCATGTATCACCGCAACCTTAAGCACTGCTTTTAAATCATTGACTATGTTTGTATTTCTCTGACTCATCACACCACTTGTAGGTTACTTGTCTATGCTCTTTCAAGCTTGCTTATTATTCCACAAATTTCCTGTTTGTCTTATTTGACCAATACACATATTTCTCTGTATTTTTAGCGGTATTGTTTAGGTATTAACCCTTATCTTTTATATGTTGCCAGTAGTTTCTTACACCAGGTATTTCTTTTCTTATCGCTCTAGCTTGTTTTTCATAGCCAAAATATTTAAATTTAGTCTCTTCTCTAATGCCAAAGAGCTGGCTTAGTTTTCGTTGTTGAAGATAGTAATCGCTCATTAGTATATAGTTATGAACATTTGTGGTAATGTTTTCCACACTTTCTCTGTAACTGTTTTAAAATATTCTACACATAGAGCAAGTTCTAACCTATTTTCATCACTAGATATTTAATGTTCAATGTTTTATAATAATTTCTATTTCATTGCTTCCTTTCACCTTGTATTCTATCTTCTTTTAGAAAACGGATGGATGGAGAAAGATAAAAACAATTGGAACCGTAAAGCAGCAAGGCTGCACACAATTTAACTACATGGAAGAAAATCAAGTCAACGACCAGACCCTTCATGTGCATGAACTATATTAGGCTATCGCCGCTTTTTTTTGTAGCAAGTTGCTTACATTGTCTCTATTTCTGTAGTGTTAAAAATACTTGCAATAGCCTTGTTCAAGGTTGCTTATATTTATTGATTTCATCAGGATGTGAGCTTGTTTTGTATAATGACATTTAAATTTATTAAGCTAAGATGTGTTATTAATGAGGAAGGAGGTGGAGATAACTATCGAGGGAAACTGAACCGAATAAAACAATTTAAATATGTTAACATACTATTTCTAATTATATAATCGAGTACGTGAAGAGTATTAATTAATAATATTTGAAAAAATATAAAGGTGAAGAAAGAATATATTTTTTCAAATATTATTAACATACTATGTTGAATAAACCACCTTATTATTCAATTCTAACCATTAGAAAGCATCTGAAGTATAAATAACGCTGGATTTTGAATGTTTGTTATTAGAACACTTTTAGTTCATGAAGAACATTAAATAATAATAATAATAATAATAATAAACGTCTTTATTCAAAAAATACCAATTGAGATCACTTACATATTAAAGTATCGTATTATTTGCTTGATCTATTATATTATGACCATAGATATAATGTTCAGCAGCTGATTCTGTTTATCAGGCTGGAAAGTTTCGATTTTTTGGCGTATAATATATTGTTTTAACCTCACCTTAAGTTGTATCACAAATAATAGCAAAATAAATAATCTTCATCCGAAATTCTTTTTTTTTCACTTCTCTCTTGGTTTATTTTTCTGTCAAAGCAGCATCAGCAGGTGCAACAACAGCAGAACAAACTGCTACTGGTATTGTGCTCAATTTTGTTGTTTTTTAGATTTTCACTATTAGCTTTATTACCAACAGGACTAAGGATTTTCTCAATGATTTTAGAAATTAGAGAGGTGTTCTTTTATAATCACACTTAATAATGCTGTAACAAAAAAAACTAGTCGACAAAATATAAAACATCAGTAAAACAAACCAAGTATTTATTAATTCTTCACTTATTATAGAGGCTTTTTCGCGAATAACATCCAAGAGATTAGGAGTCACGTAACGCAAAGTTTGAGTCTTTATTGATTGATTGTTGAGGCATTTAAGTGTTGAAAATCAATATTCATTATTTAGGTAACAAAACTGTTTGATTTTCAAATTGGTTTTCTTCACCTGAAGAAGCCACAGAATAGCGAAACATATGTAGTGTTTACAATCAAACCAATTTGAAAATCAAATTTGTTACCTAAATAATTTGAGTCTTTAAACAAGGAACGTATATGTTACAAATTAATCAATTACAAATTTCTAAATTTCATTTTTGTAATACTTAATATGTGATTTGATCGTATATAACCAAAAAAGACTCAAGCTCATATGATATCATATTCTTCCAGATCTACGTGTGGCATATCTACAGGTCTGGATTTTTTTATCAATAGAAATATTCTCTTTCATATACTCTCTAAAGATAGAATATTTCTCTGCGTAAAAAATTCAATAAAAATAGTAGTAAGGATGAAAGAGAAGTAGAAATAAGTTGAGATGCAGGAGAGGCATGGAGGTATCGAGAGAAGCAGATACAATCCGAGGTATGAAAGGTAGCTGGCCTCTAGAAGGGTAGCTGGTTGACTAAATTAATAGTCTTCTCAAATAAAGACAAGATTACCCTCGCGCGAGCTAGATGCAGTTCGGGAGAGAGGAAGAAAGGTATGGTAGATGTATATATGGAGTCATTTAGGAGAAGAGTCTGAAGGGGACTGTGATGAGTGATGGAAATTCTCCTGTCAACATAGGAGAGTAACAGAATTGATGAGAGAGAGGTTGAAGCTAGTGTTAAGGTTTTGGCATGACTGAGGTGGAATAGGGAGATAAAGAGAAATGTAAAATAGTGTTTTAGAATGTCAAGTAGAATATGTTGAAGTTTCTATACGAATAAAGATATTTTTTAGTTGTAAAGGGTTTGAAACAACAGTCTACATAATTAAAGACGTATTATAACAAATTATAACAAATTTGCAGTAATTCGACCTTTGATGTAAACTTGTTCTTAAGTGGAACTAAAATTCTGCTAAAAAGCGTAGGCTCAAATAGGTTAGATTGGGTTATGTTAGCAAAGAAGTAACTACGTTCGGTAAAATCGAAAGTTGTTATTTATTGCAATATTTTTTAGTAAATACAATTCCTTATTTTGTACCTAGAAGAGATTAATTCCTAAAATACAAATATTTTCTTATAATAAATAATCTCTAAATGATTTGTTTTGACTACTTTTCCTTTAACAAAACTGATTCTGTTCTGTTTTGATAAGATAAAATTTACATCTGAGTTGTTTGTTTCATTTTTACTAAAGCAATGGCTAATTCATCTATTGATCTAATGTTTTTAAACATAATGCCTCTAAAGTTGTTATTCTGATAATAATACTGGGAACGAGAATACAAAAATAAACTGAAAGATACAGATTATAATAGACAAAATGCAAATCTGAGGAGACTAAATACAATAAAAAATATTAAAGACACAAGTCTAAATATAAGACTAAAGGGCAGGAACAAATAATAAATTAAGCAAAAAATGACGTAAGACAAACAACTAAATATAGAAAACAGATTTAAAAATAAAGTGAAATCAAAATAAGAAAACATGCAAAGCTTCAGTCTTCAGTTGTTATTCTTTAGTCTTCAGATAAAAAATTTTTTGTCTGCGTGATATGAGTCTAAACAATAAAAGTTTTTAAAAACTATAAAAGTATTTTAACGTAAGTAAAAAGCTTTATAGATTAGATGCCACTGATAGATTAGGTTTTTTCTATTACTATTAATTTTTCTATCTTACTTTCTTTTATGGTTAGCCCTTTATCTATACTTCTTAGATTAAGTACAAAGTTCTGAGTATAATTTGTAAATTTGACCATGAAATTGACATAGTTAATATTATCCGATTTATATCAAATACTCACCAATTTTTTCGATAACTTAAAAGGGAGCTTGACTAGCTACTGTCGATGCCAGTTTTTGACCATCAAGAAAATTTTGTTAATGATTTTAAAGGTGCCAATTCTGGAATATGCGGAGAAAGGGGTTTTATAGAGTTTTCTCTCTAGGCTCTAGAAATTTCTAGATTGACGATAATGATATGTATGCGTTGTCATGGTAAACAATTCTTTCTACAAGCCACTTTTTGTCGATAATGTCCATCAATATGGTTAGTAAGTCTGTCAAAATTTTACCAACGCCATTTATCATAAGCTGTTTTGCAGAACTGTCATATTGAGTTAAAATTATCAAATATTTTACGGTGGTGCAATAGAATCCCATATTTATGATCTTGGAGTTTTTAGAGCGTCTCTGATGATGTTTATACGTTGTCTTGGTAGAACATCTCTGCCTATAAGCCAATTTTGGCCGCTTCTGGTCGATTACATCCTACAATATATCCAAATAAATAAATAAAATAAACAAATAAAGTATATGAACTAATTTAAGCAATTTATTATAGAAAATTTCTTTCAAATTCCAGAAAAAACACATCAAAGCTTTCTTATTTATCAATTTGCACTTATTTCATTTCAAAAATGGATCAAAAGATTAAAGTTTTCTTTAAAGTCAACCTATACATCTGGCTTTTTCTAAAGATAAACCTTATTTAATATGGTTTTCTAGCTAATATTCAATTCCTGCTCCTCATTTAGTTAAGATTATCTGATTAAGGTCACATATGCGCTGTTTTGTTTAATAATTTTCTTAATTTCACAGCCAACCTAATAATTCCATTATTGAGGAAGTCTTCGTCTTCATCTTCTAGAGCATCGTTAATGATGTGTGCAGCCTGGTGTTGTCTTGATGGAACTTAACATTCTTCTTAACATCTATAGTCGTAGCGAAATTCGCAAGGTAACTTACTGATGATGTCTATAAGGGAACTATTAACATTTCTCTCATATTTGTATCCAATCACTGTCACGTGCTTCCTAATCCGTAATAAACTTCTTCAGTGCCCTGACTGACACACGTTTTATCCTAAGTTGAAATTTCTAGTTCACATTGGTTTCACCAATAGCTAAGGTTATCTAAACTTAATAAAATATAACTCAACATAATCTAGATTCAGCAAAGTAAATCATACTTAAGTCATCAGAGAATTAAAGTATAATAGATATAACAATTTTTAATTATTATATATTTGACCACAATTTTTGTAATAAGGAAAATATGCAATCAACAAGAGATAAAGTTTTCCTTTATCTGCGATTAGTTAACAGATATCTCTCTACGTTGGTAATTTTTGTTGTAAACTAATATTTAAATTTCAACCTGTAACATAATTCCTTGGATTGTATCCCTCCTTAGACATTCAAACTGGCTTCAGATATTTCCCCAGCCTGAATTAAATAGTCAGAAATCGTCACAAGTGTGCGGTGTTGTCATGATCCATATCGAAGTAACATTTAATATGTAACGTATACAGATCCATCCCGAAATGTATGTATCCACACACACACATATATATGCGTTCGCAGGTTCGTTGCGTCGGATTATAACCGTATTACATGCATTAATGAAACATTAATTTTCAGATGTATGTAGTCAAATTACATTCATCATGTTTCCGTATTGCGCGCATTGCTAATTACGTTATAATTTATCCGCGCCGCCTTCTTTTCACCGGTATCTGTAGGCCCATGATTAATAGATGGACGTCGAAACAAATACACCAATCATGTTTATTATGCAATTTGTAAATGTAGAATATCATTTATATTCAATATTTGTAATAGTGATATATAGAATCGATTTGTCATAAATAAAATTATGTTTTAGTTTGCATCAAATAAAAATAATCCATGAATTATAAATAACTCATATACATACAAATTTCCTTAACTCTTTGGATTAGGTTTTTTATAGAATGAATATTTTATTTAACACATTTAATAATTATAAAAACACGAAAACATGTCGTAAATCTATAACAATGAGTCTTACTAAGACTACAAAAAAAATCACTTATTAAAGTCTTAGTTACTCATTGTTTTAGATTTACGAAATGTTTTCGCGTTTTTCTAATCATTAGTTATTTTCTACAAAGTAAAAAACTTTAATACACTTTTATTATTAACACATTTAACTTAAGTGTGTGTAATCGTACGTACTTAATAATAAGAACTGGTATACCACAAGGATCAATGATAAGACTTTTATAAATTATTTTTTTTCAATTGTGCTAAATTTATATACATATAGGAATTACATTAAATATATATCACAAAAACGAATTAACATTAGAGTGCTAATAAGAATTACTTCTTATTACAAGATATGGTAATATATTTTCTATTAATTATAAATATGATTCTTTAAAAGACACTAAATAGATGTCGATGATGTATAAATTAAACATATTTTAACCTAATAAACCCTTTTTGCATAAATTAATCAAGAAGTAGAATATTGAGTGCATTATGTTACTAATTTATTACAATTGTATTCAACAGTTTCGAAATTATTGAAATCGTCGTTTACGAATTTCAGTATTGAATAATTATAATCGCATATTTACATACTAAATGTTATGTTGATATCATCTGCTTGCTTCCCTTCCCACGCGTGTTTATTTATTTTGTTTGGATAACCCCCCCTCCATCCATCAGGTTATTTTATTCAAATTTGATTACCCCCCACTGGCACACGGATGTACACGTATCCCTAAGTTATGAATTTTTTCAGTTGCCCCTGTGTGTGCGACAAAGCAAATAACCTACGAAAATATGCCATAAACCCCCATATAAAGTAATTAAATCCCCGGAAATAACTTCATTAGTATAATCACGGTCGGCCCTCATGACCCAAAGACCTTTTTATTGATTTTTACATAAATTTCCCTTTAAAAAAAAAACATAACCGTACGGTAAATTCAGATGGGACGCGTTATTTATGCGCGGGACTATCGTGAAAATTTACATGAAAAGGTTGGATTATTTTAATTAGTATTAGTAAAAAACACCTACAATAAATTTACATTATATATTTATACTATTATTAATATGTGTAACGTACAATCTTGACATTATATTCAACGCGCTATTGTTATCCTTGGTGATTGTTCGCTGTTGGATTTGATTAAGTGAATATCCGACCTCGATGGTTTTAAAGTATCGTTTTGAGTGAATTCCTGCAGAGTTTATTGAAACGGCACGAATTACAGCGTTAAAATCGGAAATTTTAAAGCCCCGGGAATTCATCGACCCACTCACGTTGACCCAATTGCCAATAGCTAATTGTGATTCCCTCCGCTTCCTGATTACCAGCCAACGAGACACTTTTTCCGGTGTTATGTCATCGACACGTCTTATTGTGCATATAACAATGGCTTGTATTTCAATAGCACGTGTTAAAACATCAAATGATTTAGAATTAACTTCATAAAAGGCAGATATCATATTGTAATATCCACTACGAATAATTTTTTTTTTCGTTATTATATGAAAAGACTTTTACATCATCTTACTTATTTACTTGTACATTTCTGAGAGTTTGTTTTTTGCATACATTTTTTTAGTCCTAAGAGTACACCCAATCTCTTCTCGACTATGCTGCGGATCACCAACATGCTGCATGAGTCCAGAGAGAGTAAATTCTACCGAGAAAAAAATATAACGAAATATTTTATAGTTATCTTCTTCTGGGCAGAATTGATCTGGATATCAAAATGCATAGGAATGTACCTTCTTAAATATCCATCATCTGTAGAAAATTGTGTTGAATTATACGATATGTTCTTTAAGTGAAGATGTGTTATACATAAACCTGGAACTTAAACCCTTAGCAGCTCCAAACTATCAGGTTGGTAGGCAATCTAAAATTGCTGTACACTTAAATTGGGAATTGAAAAGTGTATCAAGGATTCAAGAGCTGTGGATATGGAATTTCTTTAATGAGAAGGTTTTAAGATTAGATACAAATGTGCTGAATCATTAAGTTGACATTTTGGACTATACCTCAGTGGACGCACTAGCTGCCTTAGCACACCACAAGAGGCCAGATATTACTTATGTGGGGGGGGGGGGGCATTATAGTGCATACATATGCTAAGAGGGATTCCATTTCAACAGTTCTGCATCACTATGCTGTATGTGTGACTTTTGCAATATTTAATAATGGAGAAATAATCCTTACAGATTCCATCCATTTAAAGCTAGGAGTCTAAGAAGCAAAATTAACTGTAGGATCAAATGCTTATATGAAATCCTGTGGGTATTATTTGGGAGGAAATGCAGTAGTGTCACCAAATTCAATACTTAGTACTATGCATATAAAAGCCACAAGAGCAATTAATGTTGTTAAGCAGATTAAAAATGCTGTTGAAGAATATAATAATAAAAGATTTGAAAATGATGATTTGAAATTGGTTTTTAAATAAGCCATCATATCACTTTTAACACCTTTTTAGCCAAGAAAAACTTCATCCAATGTTTGTACAGGTGGATGAGTAAATCTAAAAAGAAAAGGCAACACAAGAATGTTAGTATGGAGGTAGACTCAGGTGAACCGGCAAAGGTGGAAACCATTGGAAAGCAGTTAGCAGTACTACTTCCTCCTGAATGTGGGACTAGGGCATGGAGGCCTTCTTCTGAGGAGAAATCAGAAGATAAATTGCCAAAAATACCACCACAAGTTTCAGGCAAATATGTTGACAAAAAATTGGATTCTGAGTGTAAGAAAGAAAAGATGGTGGTTCTCATTGCTGACCCCCGTACAAATAAAAAGTTCAGAAAAAGCAAGAAGTTACTTCTATTTCAATAATTAATAAAATGTTACACTATATTACACTATATAGAAATACAAAATCAGTTCTTGGTGCCTCATCACGGGATATTGTTTGTAAATTTTAATTTTGAATTCATTGAGCAGAATCTACTTTCTCCTCTTATTGATTCTTATTACTGATTATGATTTTTACTCCTTTCTTACTAGCCAAATTTGATCGTGTTATGCCAACAAACTGGCGGATTAATTTTACTCTATATAATAATGTATTCCTATGCACTGATATATGCTATAATTTTATTTTATATCGTAGCTTTTCTCTGATATTCTGACTGACTTACCTAAAGGTAGAATTTAGCAGGAGCCTCCGATATTTCAAATAAATTGGAGAAGAGCAGAAATTGCCCTCCCTGCTTTCCTAATTATTTTTCGAAATAAGATTATAGCCGACGCACTTTCTTGGCATGTATATGTATAGAATAAGGTTTGCATTAGGTTGTTTTCCACAAAGACTAACCTAATTCTATATGTAGGATATTTTAACCATTTATTAGTAATCCAGTATTTCTATAGAAATTATGGCTCAGTTTAAACAATCTATAATTTATTTTATTATGCCCCTCTTAATGGTTAATGCAAAGTCAACATCACAAACGATGGTATTATAAGTTATCTTTAGATCTAACCGCAAAAGGAGTTGAAGAAGTTGATACCCATAATGTTTTCAGAGCCATAATTATATCTCTGCTTCATAGGTGATTCAAATAATAGTAAGCACATAGGTCCCACATTTCCTCTTTCACTGTGTAAGCTCTTTGGAGACTTAATTGAAGTCTATCTTCATGTGCTATAAAAACGTTATTATTGTATTTTGTACAATTTTCTCTACACCTCCTGAACCGACCTAGTGTTCCTGAATCCAATATACATTTCTTCCAAGTTGGGTTCTTCTTTTAGATCTTCTAATGATTATTCTGTCTAAGATATATTATTATTTCCCCTGCATGTACAAATCAGAATACTAAACTGGTATGGTACATGATGTAAATGGGTGCACTGTAAAAATATAAATCAGATTAAACCGTCTGATGTAATGTCGACCAAATTTGAAGTGATAACTGACAGTCATTAAAACACCCCGAATCAAATTTAAAAAAAACTAAAATACAACTATGTAATTTTGGAAAGATGTGCTCACGTTTGTACGAAGAAGGACTACGAAGGGTCACACATTTACCTTATCTCAAGCAGCCAGAGTGTCCTCAATAACCTCGAAGCGTAGAGTTTAAATTCCAAAACTTCTTCGAATTGTAAAGAATCTCTGAACCAATTAGCCAAAGCAACAAACTCATGCAAATATAATAGGCAACGAATATGCTATGATTGGACCAAAGCCTACATGTATTAAATGCACATAGGAAAGGCGTTATGAAAGAGTGGAAAAATATGCAAAATAGTGCCTTGAATTTCACCAGGTTAAACGCAAAATCCAAAATGTTTGTTGACCTTTCGCCAAGCAGAACTAAACTAAAAGTGAGATAAGACTGTTCACGGGTCTCCTTAGAGAACATTGTCCAGTGAAGTATCATCTTCTCAAGATAGATAAATTGGACAACACCACTTATAGACCGAGGTAATGGCTACTTATTTTCAGAGCACATCCTATGCATGTGTGTAGTACTGTCTACCACCAGACTAGCCACAACCAGAGTAATGAAGATAACGCCAACACCAGGTACATAATAGGGCATTTGATAAACGCACGAGGTAACAAACAAAATCCAAAATGTTTGTTGGTCTTTCGCCAAGCAGAACTAAGCAAAAAGTATATTTATGGGTCTCCTTAGAGAAGATTGTCCAGGGAATTACCATCTCCCTAAGATAGATACAGTGAACAACATCACTTATAGACTGACGAAACGGCCACTTTTTAACAGAGCTCATCTTATGCATGTATGTAGCACTCTCTACTACCATATTTGTCCTAACCGGAGTAATGGAGATAACGCTAGAACGAATCAAGGCATGGTAATAGCATGGTACTTGAATTTACCAAGAAAACATGGTAATAATCAAGTCACAGTACTATACGGATGTCTATAGCCAATCGTAAGCAAATAATCCAATCTAAACTAATTTAAGGTTTATTGACCTAACCTTTTTTGAGGCAAAGAGAAAATGTTTTATCTATTTTGGCTGGCTCTATAGGTTCTATTATTCTTGCTTACTATCAACTAATACTTTCTTTCATTTCACGAAAATGAACGGCACACCTACAGAGCATTAAATTAATACGCAGTTATTGTTTTAGAATAGATTTGCCCTCTAAATCTCTTCCGTCGTTTTAGTTTATTTTTATAATTTTTCATGTTATAGTTACATTTAAACAATCTAAAGTACATTTTATCATTTATTAGTTTGTTCAACAGAAATAATTTCATTCAAATTAGTGTTGCTTTGATAGTTGTACTATTTGTAACACGCAAATTAATTTGTATTATTCAATGTCTGTCGAAGTATTAGCTAGAGAAGTAGTTGTTTCAAATTAATTTGTTTTGTAGTCTTAGTAAGACTCATTGTTGTAGATTCACGAAATGTTTTCGTATTTTTAAATTTATTATTTAATTTTCTACAACGAACTAAAGGATTTTAATACATTTTATTATTCAAAATGGATTATGCCATCAACTTTTAGAATGTTTACCTTCTTTGCTGGAATTTTTGTTTTATTTTGTCGCATTTCTCTACTAATTTTTATTCTATTCTGTGAGAAATATTTTTAAGAATTTAAGTTGCTATAAATTTCTTTAAACCTATTTAGATGCTTTAATGATTCTAGAATTTTCGAGCACTTTCTCTTCCAAGAAGCTAATTTTTTTCAAATTTATAAAAAAATGTCTATTCTTTGCTTTATCTTATCGCTCTTTTTAGTACATTATTTAGATTTCTACAGATTTTCTTCTTTATATATAACCATTCTACATTTATTAGTTACACTTTTCAGTTTGGCTTACTACTTAATAATTCCCTTCTGTTTCTGTACGATACCTAACAAAATCATAGAATTACTTCTTTCTATTTACGTAGTAATAGGTTATTTTACTTTGAACTTTTTCTCTGATCTTCTCGTGTGACGTTCTTCCTTTCCTAAATCAATACGATATTATAGATTTTTATAAAAAGTCTTCCAACAGGGATTTCCATACTTTAACAGTTGATAGCGGCCATATTGTTAAAGCTATATTTGTTGAATTGGTTGCCATTTTTCTGTTTTTTTGTGTGCAAATTATACAATTGTTGATATCAAAATAGGTGTTCTGTACGAGCAACTTTTCACGCACTGCACCCATACTCGCCCTACCGAAAGGACTATTCGCAGTGTGGTGGAAAAATTTGAATTCGTTGATAATAAAACGAAAAATCTACCATAAACATCGCCGCTGTTCGTGAGAGTATGGAGGAGAATCCAAGGCAGTCGATTTCGGGTCGCTCATAAGAACTCGGCCTTTCGCAGGCAGCACTCATACAAAATTAAACTGACCCAGGAGCTGTAGGTAAACGACTATAAACAATGACATGTGTTTGCTGAATTTATCCTGAAGCAGATAAAAACTGATACCAAATTTTCATCAAAATCTCATCTTAATAAATGAAGCCGATATCTGGATGAAGAAGTACATTAGCAAGCAAATCTGTCAAACTAGGAAGATACCAATCCATATGACTCATATGGATTGGCAGAATAATAATAATTAATGATTATTCTGCCTAAGATTTATTATTATTTCCCATGCATGAAAAAATCAGAAAAAAGGGTTTGATAAGTGCGATTAGACTAAACTAGTATGATAAAGGATATAGCTTCGGGCACATAAAAATTTGAATCTGACTAAAGCGTCGGCCGTACTGCCGACCAAATTTTAAGTGGTTGTTGACAGTCGCTAAGAGTCGAATCAAAACACTTATATACAACTCTGTAATCTGGTATATATGGACCTAAGTACAGGGAGTAAGGCCTTGGAAAGATGTGCTTACGTTTGTTCGAATAAGAGCTATAAAGAGGCACACATGTGCTTCAATTCAAGGCGTTCAGCTTGTAGGCATTTAGTAGCACTACGAATGTCCGATATTTCAGTCCGGCGAATTCTCTACCAAGATCTAGGTTTTCGCCCATATAAAATGGTAGTTGTGAACCCATCAGTTGGAGGAGGCAGCTTTTCCTGAGGAGACGTTCCAATTATTATATTATATATCTGTAATGCTGACACTAATAGCCAAAATATTCTCTCCGAAGAAGGTAAAGAGAGAATGAATAGTAAATATAATACAAACCAAAGATTCCAAATGTCGAGGAGGATCTTTGCTGCCTCATAATCATGGATAATGATTGAGTTTGAGCGGAAGAACATATTTAGTTGAGAAATCCGCCCGTGCTTCAAAATTGAATGTGTGGTTTTTAAATAACTTACTTTTATGTGTATTATTTGATATAGAAGGCCAAAGATAAATAAACACATAAACTTTTGAAAGATAGGCCTATTGCGATTTTGATAATGAGCGACGGGGCTCATTTCATTTCAATGGTATTATGAATCGTCCGATACTGGGCCTCTGAAAATTCACAAACTCTACATGAAATATCACTACGGAGCCCCAAAGTTATGGTGTGGTGTAACATTGGAAAGTTTGGCTTCATGGGTCTCTATTTTTTTTGAGGAAAATGAGAACACTGTGACCATGCTATGATTAACAACTTCTTGAGTAGCAAAATATTCAAAGCAGGACAAAGGCAGTCTAAAATGTTAGTTGAATTTTTTCCAAGTAGAGTTAAATAGCTCTTGCGCCTAATTAAAAAGGAGATAAGACTCTTGACGGATCTCCTTACAGAACATTTGCCAGAAAAATACTATCTTCACAAGATAGGTACAGTAGACAATACCACTTATAGATTATGTGGATTGGCAGAGAAAACGGCAGAGCACATCCAATTCATATATGTAGCACTGGCTACCACCAGTGTGGCCTTAAACGAAAAAATGGAGATAAGGGAATTGCCACCTAGAAAGTTAATTGAACTTACTAAGAATTTTCACTTTTTGGAAACATACTAGTAGTAGTGTATTAGTACAAAAGGTCTAACCAGGCCGCAGTGCTGTGAGGCTGTCTTTAGCCAAATGACCCCGTCTAATCTAATTTGACTGTATTTGACTATGGACTCTACCAGCTTTGCTTACTACCAACATATACTTCCTCCTATTTCTCGAGGATTAACAGTGCAACTACATAACATTATATTATTACGTAGCCGTTGCTTTACACTGAATTTACCATCTGAATCCCTTGCGCCTTTTTTATTTTCTTAAATTAACATGATCTTTTAGATCATACGTTTTTTGCCCTGCAATTTAATCATCACCTGCACCATAATATTAAACGTTATCTTGCATCTCAGTGCAATCTTCGTACCTACTTTATTTCAAATAGATCTCTCCGGGCAATTGTTGTTTTTAACTTGGATTCTGTTCAATTACTTGATCAGGATCGCAAAACATCTTTCCATTGACATTTGTTTAAGTCTCCATACGCTTTTTCGGAATTTCCTTATTGTTTTTAAATTCTAACAAATTCGATCTTTTCTCAAAAGGGAATTAAATAATGCAATGCACGTTAAACCTAGTGTATGCTACCCTTCTATAAACTCTTTTAAGATTACTCTATTTATGTCTCAGCCAATGTTTTCACATTACTGCAACATAGAACAAAATGATATTTACTATCAATTATTAAAATCTTTACTTTCTTCTACTGGAATGTTGATTTATATTGTCGTAATTCTCTACTAATTTTCGTCCATATTTTTTTTTTAATTTTAAAAATGCTGGATATTTATTTTAATCCATCTAGATTATTTAATGATTCTAGAATTTTTCAGCAATTTTTCTTTTAAGAAGCTATTTTTTTAAATTTATAAATGTTTTTATTTCAGTTTAAATTACTAACTTATAGTACCCTCCTTTCATTTCTGCAGAGTATAATATTACTCTCGATCTGATCTTCTTTTGTGATGTTTTTCTTTTCCTAAATTAATATGGTATTATAAATTATTATTTTTATTATTCTTTTTCTATTTTTATAGGTATTGATACCATATAATTTTGAAAATTTCTGCACTAGAACTTCTTGAGTAGGAAAATACCTGACAACGTATGTTTCCTTAGAGTACATACATCCTACCCCTATGATTAATTTAAAAACTAAAGGACAGAGGCAAATTCATTAGGCTTAACAAGAGTTTTGACTAATTCACTAACTGCTTGTTTTTTTTATGATACATCCCTTTTTTCTAGTTTCTATTCTTTTTTACTTTTTTATGATCAGTAAGAAAAGAGTGCCTAAGGTGCACTCTTTTCATACTGATTCAGCATATAATAATTAAGTTTAGTTACAATTTTACAGACCTTTTAATAATTTATATTTGAAAGAAGTGATAAGAGTTCAATTTCGTTTATAAATTAAAAGATTGCTACTTATTATTGTAAAATCTATTTTTTACTTTTGAGCGCGCCATATACATTTTGAAAGTATCTTAGCCTTTGTGTCTATCCGTAAGAGTTGTATTCCAAAAATGGCAAAAGATTTTTAAATGAAAAGTTTTTATTCGTAAGCAGATAACTTAAAACATTTCAACTCTATGCACTAAAAGTGCGTGTTTATTCGTAGTTCTCTTTTGTTATTTTCCATTACTTTAGGTGCTTTAAGAACAACAACAATAAAAATTTATTCAAGAGCTAGGAATTACGAAGATTAGAAGGTAGGTCATAATTAAGTAGAGAAAAACATAACAGATCAAACATGATGACCTAAACAATATAGTTAAAAAAGAATCTAAAAAAGGCAAAGGAAAGGGATAAGGGCCACCCACCCACCCTACGTATACATATAAATTTCAATTGGGAACAAAAGAAGAAATTAAACGTACATGGGTTTTTGTTTTTCAAAATATCCTTCATGAAGATGAATTCTGTTGCATGCGCTCTATCCAATTTTTAAAGTAGTTCCACTTTGATTAAGGTACTTCCTGAATATGCATTTTGAAAAATGTCGACCTCCTAATATATTGTTGGTTTTCGTGGCTAGAAAAGTCATTGGGTGCCATTTGCAGTTCTCAAAAAGCTTCAAATCAGGAAAGAAGGTTTAATTCTGAACCTGATTAAACCCAAGTTCCTAAATGTGGCTATTAAAACCACATAGGAAGGACGTGTCCAAAGAGGGGCAAAACAGGGCACTGGATTAATACTATAAATAACAGGTCAAAGGCACTAAAAAATGTTTACTGACCTCTCGCCAAACAGAGCTAACTACTCATGTTCCTCACTAAAGATAAGGCTGGTCACGGGCTCTTTACAAAATTGCCTGGTGGTGTACCATCTTCTGATTCTGGTTTAAATCGATGGGAGGGGAGAGAGTTCCGCCGCACGGAACCCAATGGGCCCTTTGTGCGTCATTCCATCTGTGTCCTCATTCCTTGCTACGGTCAAGCCAACCCAAGGCATTGGCAAACGCCAGGACTGTAGCAAGAGGGACTCTGAGGATGTCTGATGGCTTTAGACATTCCTCTCCCATTATGGATTTACGTAGTTTGGATAATACGGAGCAGTATAAAAGTACATGCTCCGCGGTTTTCTCTTTTTTCCGCGGTTTCACACATTGCGCAGATAGGGCTAGATTGTAGTCCCAGTTTGTTAAGGTGATCGTAAATTGCAGTATCCTGTTAGAAGCCCTTCAACCTTTCTGGATAGTTGCAAACAGTATCTGGCCATTCCCATCGCTTCTTGTGACATCTGATTGATGCATTTTTTAGTAGGGTACTCAGATTTAGCAAGGAGGGTGGCAGGGAGGGGTTCAGATGCCTTGCTCACCAAATCATGTGCTATTCTGTTCCCTATCTTTTTGTTGTGTTCTTTTACCCAGCATAGAGTTACCTCGTTGTCACGGGCCACTTCTTCCAAGGCTTCGCAGCATTCCAGTGTTAATGCTGAGGTAATTTTGCAGCCGGCAACGGTCAATATTTCTGCGCTGCTATCCGTTATGATGTATATATTTTTTCCCTTAATCTGCTTTGCCACGAGTTCCACCATTGTTGGTGTGTTCATTATCTTACCTTATAGCAGTACCGTTTTTTTAGGGACAGTTTTTTGCAGAAAATTTCTATACCAGCTCCTGCTTTCGTTAACGACCCATGAGTGAATATGTGGATGTCTTTGTACTTGCTTACTACTCCTGAGTCTTCAAATCTTAGGTCTATTTTAAGCTTTCTGGTGAAAAAGTATTTTCGAGGGATATTGTCCACCGGCATCATAATCTCGGGATTTCTTTTCCTTAGATCCTCTAAGATTTTGTGGTGTTCACCTTTGTTGTTTGAAACCTGGTACCTGTGCTTTGATGAATATGCCC
Source organism: Ontholestes murinus (assembly GCA_963969525.1). Taxonomy (NCBI): domain Eukaryota; kingdom Metazoa; phylum Arthropoda; class Insecta; order Coleoptera; family Staphylinidae; genus Ontholestes; species Ontholestes murinus. Next base: position 18,523,488 of record OZ018388.1, read on the forward strand.
AAGTGTGACAGGTGCAGCAGGGCTTCCATAATCGCTGTTGGTGTTGTTCTCATGGCTCCTGTCGCGCTCAAAAAGGCGCTTTGTTGAACGTGGTACGGCTGATTTGGTGGTCGTTTTTGGCAACCATATTATTGATGCATATGCCAAAATTGGTCACACTATGGCTGTGTAGATCCATAAAGCTACCTTTAGAGATTTTCCCACACAGCTCGTCTTCATTACCAGAGGGCTATGTATGCTTTCTCAGATCTCTCCGTCAGGTGGGCAGTTTAATTTTTTGTCTAGAAGAATGCCCGAATATTTGATTATATCTTTCAGGGCAAGTTCTTCACCGCGAAAGCTTGGTGGTTTGAAATCTTTAATCATTCTTCTCCCTGTGAACAGCGCCAGCATCCGACATACGTTTCGCTAACATACTTTCCGAGTTGCCGGAAAGTAGGATCATGACATGGTATGTTTCCCCGTGTAGAAGCCCTGTATATTCAGTGCTTTCACTAGTTTGTCGACGACTAGGTGCCATATTAAGGGAGGCAACACTCCTCCTTGTGGACAACCCTTTGTGACCCGACATACAAGTCACGTGTCGCCTATTGAAATCTTAGCTGTCCTCCATTGCAGCAAGTTGGAGATCCACTGGCTTAAAGCCACCGGAACTATCCTAAATTCTAAAAAAAAACTGGAAAACTGGAAGGGAAATTTCTGAAACTTTTTAAAACCCTGGATTTTTTTAGTATTCTATAAGTAAAATTAACTTGTATCATCCGAACAGTTAAGCTATATAGCAATGTTTTCTTTGTTTTTTACATAAATTAAAGTCAAAGGGCAGAAAGACCGAAGGTCGATAGCCAAAATGAACGGACTAACCCTTATTTTAAGTTAAAATATATTTGTTCCAAATGTTTTTTGTTTGTCCAAATAAAGAAGTTTTTCTCTCTCTCTCTGAAATTTAAAAACATGAAAATTTAGGAGAGATTTTGTTGAAAAAATTAATTTTTTAGAATTCTGTACAAAACTCCTTGATGGATAATTTTGATGAGATAAGATAAGAAATAAGAGAAATTTTTACATCCCGATTCTTGTCCTTCTTGAAATTATCTCATTTACGATTTATATCAATTACACCTTTTTATATCAATTACTGTTTTCTTACTGGTGAAGTAAGAGTGCTCATATCGTCCTATCAGCATTTGTTGAAGCCATGGTGATATTATATCGTTTTATTTTTTAAAGTACCACTAATAGATACTTAATTGCTAATTTTAACTCAATTTTCTAGACCTTTCCTTTAACCTTAATGCTCTTGAGCCACTATATTCCATATAACTTGCTGCTTAGGATTTTCTGGCGATAATAGTACACCTAGTGTTGCATTAATTATTCCATTTTGTAACTCAATGATTTATCAGAATCGTTCTTGTCCTATAGGAGCAAGTCTCATTTGACAGTCTTTTTTAGAACAGATTTGATAAAAGTTGGTCTATCACTGGCACTCGTGGTCCTTATTTATTATCCTCAATTTTGTTCTAATGTAATAACTTGCATTCATTAGCTTCAACTATTTCAGGATCGCCTTTTAGTACACCTTAATGCATTTCTTAAGTTTTTATAGCCTTCATCCCTTTAATGTCTTCTTTAGACTAAGGATAGCGTTCTATTTCTCTGATAACTCATTTTCAACCTTCAACTTAAGTGATTTAGGCTAAATCTTGTAGTATCTTATATGCTCTTATTGCATTAGGTTACGACAATCAGACGAACTTCACCAGTTACATTTTTGTAAGCGCGTTAATCTTCTTGCACCTTAAACTAGACCATGGTTTTTACTTTGTTGGTCGGCAAAATATTTTGTGATTAGTCTTGCCTACCATCCTTAATTAAGTTTCAACATTTTTGGTTATAATTTTGTATATTACCCTCACACAGTATTGCTGTATTTGATACCAGCGCACAACTTCTTTAATATTTTTACTGAAACTAAGCTTCATGATCTCATTGAGTCTGCTTCTCTCTTCTTTGTAACTGAAGCTTTGACACTAATTTATTCCATTGGTTGCATTATAAAATCACTGTTTTATATTTCCCAGAAAATTATTTGTATTTGATGGCTATATTCTTATTTAATTTAAATATTCTATCTAGAATACTACAGTATTATTCACTAATTCATAAAAACTGCAACTGTTTTTTATCTGAAACCTTATCTGAAAATTAGAGTCTCCGGACATGCATTCATCTGTCAACTGGTGTTGTCCTTAACTAGATGACCCTCTCCGCAGAACAGTAGAAATATAACAAGAAAGTGCGGAGATAAGACAATCCTCGGCAACATGGACGCCGTTCCAGGGCCGATAAAGGGACAAAAGATGGAACCCTCTTGGGCACATAATCACACACAAACATCCATCCGAATCCCGAATGCTCCTCGTCAACCTCGAGGAATTCATCTCTGCCCCTCTACAATCACACGCCCGCAATAACTAACCCGTCACGACGTCCTGACTTTAATTCAAGCACAGTTTATTTTCTTTAAATAAAATAATCGAAATTTATTTACGCGCGTAAATTTCCATCTATCCCTTTTATTTCTCGTTGCGAAATGCGTCATGGCATTCTGATTTCGTGAGCAATATTCGGATCATGTGGAATTAGTGTAATCTCTGCGTCGGGATTTTCGGGCGAAAAGATCTAATTAAAGCCCGCACATCAAAATATTTCCGCCCCAAACCGCCCCACTCGCGACAGGGAAAAATAATCCATCATCCGCTCAGCCGTTCATTATTTCTCAAAGACACTCCTGCATTAATTATCGCAGTCGTGATTAGTGCCTCGCTTTCCGAATGTATTTTTATATCCTTTGGCGATGTGTAATTCGAGAAAAAGTTGTTTATCATCGTCAGAAATTGTCAGGTGAAGTATCACTTGTAAACGACGCTATTTATTTTTATTAATGCTTCAGAAGTTAAAGATGAAAGCCGAAGGTTTATGCCTTAAAGATAATTAAAGATCACAAAGTTAGGTATATATGTTAATAATATAATTAGTGAAAATGATGGCAGCATAACGGTCGCTGTCATCATGTGGTAGTTCATTTTAAAAGGGTTTTTTACCACTATGTATAAATAGTGGTATAAAAATGTCGAATTTGTTTTCATTTGCCTATATAAATATGTGTTTGTAATGTAATCTTAATACTAATTATTTTACTAGTATGAAAATGTTAATATACAAATCGATATAATAAAGAAAAGAAAGTATCGATAAAGAAGGGATAATTTACAGTTGGTGTTATACTTATAAACTATATAATTTAACGTTTACGTTTAAACGTAATGTATTATAATTATTATAATTCGATATATTTTGTGATTATTTGCCTCTTGTTTAATCATTATCAGTTGCGTCATCTTCCAATAAATCCTCGAGACTGAATATATTATTATAGTAACCCTCACGCCGAAAGAATAAACTATACATTACCTCCATTTCATAAATAATTCAGGGGCCATTAAGATGATTACGTAGCAACTTAGTTTTTATATATACTTATATTGTAGACAACGCATATTTACACGCCAGTGGGATGTAGTAATATACTATATAATAATTAATATTTATTTAAAATTTTGTATACTGGTTTATAATGATTTATTCATTCATATTATGAAGACATATGTTTCAAGAGATAAAATATGCACATTGTGCAAAATAAGTTTGATATATAAAAAAAAAATATTAGTCTTTAAATATTTTCTGTATTATAAAATGTAACTCAAAATACACAAATTAGACTCAATGATTTTAATGTAATTAATTGAATACTAATATATGTTGTCATAAAGTGCAATAAAACATTGCGGAATTTAAAATATTTTATTACTGATAGAGCTTTAACAACAGTAATAGTTTAAGTGTTAAATGGGAAATTTTACAATATTTTTCTTAAAATCGCAGTAATTGCATTTGTAAGGTAGATTATCCTTCGTATTTTCCACAATATCATTAAAGAAGGCATTTGATTCAGTTTTATTACGACGAATTAATATAAGCTACCCTATTTAAGCTGTATGGAAGTTCTAAAAAGTACAGAATTTAATGTCTAGGATTTCTAAAATTGCATTTTTTCAAATTACACAATCTAATATTTCTTTAAAGCTGTCTAGCTTTAAATAATACTCAGAGGATTGTGTAATTGTTATGCTTTAGAAACTAAACTACAGAATGAAATATAAAAAGGTAATAAAATTACTATACGACTTTTGTCCTCTTATTGAAAAACGCAAATATAAATGTTTATAAACATTTAAATTGATAAGCTTAATGATTTTGGAGGAGTATCCGCGATAGCTAGCAGGCCTCAGCGGTTGCAGTTCATATGTTGATGATCGCCAAGTGGATGAGTGAGTTGGGGCTGATAATCGCTTCCAACAAGACTAGGGCGACATGGCTGTCCAGGAGAAGGGCTAGAAAACACCACTGCCAACTTTTAGGCCAGAATATTAAAATCGAAGGAACAATAAAGTTCTTGGGGGTGATTAAAGCAAACCTTAACAACAGTGCTCAGGTGATGAAGGCGGTCGCAACTGCCTCCAAGGCTGTGAGAGCGGTATCCAGGCTCCTACCAAACAGTGGTGGGCCTGGCAAGGCAACAAGTAAGGTTCTCCTCGGGGCGGCCAGTACCACTGCTTCTGTATGCGATTACAGCTTAAGCTGGCTGCATAACTTTGAAGAGAAATTCGGAGCTGTGAAGTCTGCGAAGGTTTTAGTATTAACGAATCCCCTGGACATCATAGCTAGGTGCAGAAAGTGGAACTTGGACGATCAGGAGCGGGACGGAAAAGGATGTCACGAAAGCGGAAAGCGGTGAACGGTAGCTTAGTGAAGGGAGAGTAGTGAATCAAAGAGGGTTGTAACGAAGCAGATGATCCCTCAGGCCCTAGTTAGAGAGGGGCCATTGAGAAATGGACCACTTCCTGGACCAAATCTTTACGGGGCACGGCTACTTCTAGACTTACCGTGCGAGGATCCGCAAGGTCAGCCTGAAAAAGTGCTAACAATTTTCGTCTGCGAGGGATGACCTCATGCATACGGTTGAGGAATGCGGGTATTGGAATGTAAAAAGAACGGCTTCGAAGTTCACAGGTAGATAATAGTAATTCTGATCAGCCAGATGCTAGTGGATAGACGCAAATGGGAATCCAAAGCAGTTTTAAGTAAGAAAGCAGTTGCATAATGAATGGGAGATATTGAAACCCTAGGAGAATCACTAGTTAGTATAAGCGATTAGAACTAGTTATGTGTAAGATTAGTAGTTGGAGTTATTATTAGATAAAGACGTAGGGATGCCAGGCATAAATTCCCCCGTTGAACTGCTGGTGTCTTGGATTCAGAGGGGACACTATATCCGAAAAAAGTAAAAGTAAAAAAACACCTAATGCAAGTTGTTGCTCCAAAAGTAATGTAATTAAAGTAAGAAAGATATTAAATTTTATATCATAAATATTGTATATTTGCAGTGTTCCTGATCACGCTATTATCTTAAAATAGTGTAGATTTAATGTACAAAGAGAGAAAGACAGCAAGATCCTCTTCAAAATTATTATAGGTTTCAATGTAAGGAGAAAATAAAAATATATATGACACTTATGTCGTATGTTTTGGAAAATGGTGTGCAAAATGACACGATTTATACCGATCTTTCAAAAACATATGAACGAGTTCAGTATGACATTTTATTATGAAAGTTAAAATCTACGGGTATGGGTGATCTAGCAATGGATTGGCCTGCAAGTTATTTGTCAAATAGAACACAATATGTTCGTATTGGGACTCATCTATCTAAAAGTATTGATGTAACTTCGGGTGTTCCTCAGAGATCTCTCTGCGGACCCGTGATAAATGCTAAGAGAGCTTAAAATACTGTCATTGTATGACAGAAGAACTGTGCTAGATTTATGTTCTCTGTATGAACTAACCAATGGGTTTATTGATACTGCAAAATTAGTTTTTAAGTTAAACTTTAATTTTCCACGTCGTATTAATTAATTCCTTGTTTATTCTTTTTCTTTGATTTAAAGTTTAACCTCTGAAAATGATCGGAAATGATTAATACACGTGCCAGAACACTGAAATTAAAAGTACAGTGTTAAATATAACAAATGTTTTACTTCACTTATTTTTATACACAGGAGACGAATTGATAACTCCTTTATAAAAATACACTTTCGAATTAGGCAAATTAAAGCCTGATTAATTATAAGCTTTCCTTCAATTTTTTGCTTCTAAACCTTATAACTTATTGATAAGATAACTACAAATTTGGAAACCTAATATTTAAATAAATTTCTCTTAAAAACGACTTTACTAGTTGTTTCATTAATCCATATTTAAAATTGGAAGGAAATTAATAAAGTTTATATGAATATTCTAAATTTTTCCAAAAGGTTTTGCATTTTTGGTCATAATTGAAAAGTTTATCGGCATTAAATACAATTAAATAAATAATTATAGGTGCTTTTATTTAGTGATATATTTAGTTAATTCAAAATAAATAAAACAATTAACCTTGTTTAATTACACTTGTTACTATAGTTTCGGAAACTTGTCATTATCAAACAATAATTTTAATAGTTAGTATTATTATTATTTATTCGGCTCAACTAATTGGCTTAGCGATGTGCTTTTTAACTGAATCGAGAAATTATTTTCCACCATTCAGTATAACTCATTTTGCATTGTAGTGAACATAATTTTCTAATATTAACTTGATCAAAACATGACAGTAAATTTCAGCGATCGAAAATTGCACAAACTTTTCATAAGTTAAAACCTTGTTGGCTTCAACTTTGGTGTGAAATTAAATCCTTCCGCGGTCTGACCTCCATCATGTATCTATAATTTACTAATTTATACTTAAGCCAGGCAAGAAGATTTCTCTCTGATCAATTCTTAACAACCACTTACGCTAGATAAAGCTGAACTATTCTAATATCCTCTCTATTTAAATTAAAGGATTTGGTAATTCCCGTATTTACGTACTTTTTATAAGTGTGGATACGTGAAACAAATAACCTTAAGACAAAGTAATTTGACGAAAGTGTTGACTATCGCTAAAGAAATGAGGAAACATAATTAAGATTCATTTTGATGATTAAGACGAATATACAAGGGCAGATCTTCAAAAAAAAAACAAAAAAATACGGATCCTAGTCAAATTACCTACTGGATCATAGTATTTATGGAAATAAAAAAAATTGGTCAACATAGTAATAGAATGCAGAAAATGTATGAGAAATAAAGACAGAGGGACTGTAAAAAATATGTACGAAACGAAAAAAAAATTAATATGAAAAAAAAGGCTATGATACAAAAAGGAAAAAAAGTAGAAAGTTATAGAAGGAAATAATGTTATGCAAAGAATGAATATAGTGATATGTTTGAGATGTGCAACGTGCAGCTTAAAAAAAAGTATTTGTTAATCTCAATTTTTTATTTAGTTATTTTACTTTCCAAAGTTTTAGACACCGTTTACTAGTATCTAGTCTCTAACTTCACAGACTTTAAAATTTATAAAAGGCAAGGATTGAAAATAACAAATTGTTTGAAAAGAGGCAATTACATAACAGGTTGTAAAGTTATTATTGGAAGAAATAATATAATGACATGTTTAATAGGTGGCAATTACTTATGAGGTTGTAAAGTTATTTTTCCTCTATTTTCTAATTAGTTATTTTCCAAGCTCAGCTTTTACTCCTTTAGTACTAGTATCTTATTTTCTACTTTTAATACATTCATCTCTATAAAAGGCAAATAAATATCGGAAAGAGTGGATATTACGATATCTTGGATAGTTGCAGTTGCATACAAGGTTGTAGAGTTATTTGTCGCTCTATTTATATTGTAAAACACGTTTTCTAGTATGGAATCTTTTACTTAAAATATTTTCACCTCAGAACTCCCTGCAGTGTCTCACTTTGCAGACATATGGCATTCGTGAACTAATATTTCGCAGCAGAAAAAGGTCACGTTGGTAAACTATATGTAGGTTAGTTATTTAAAGCCAGTCGAATAAATATTAGAGACTTTATGAGGAATTCGTTTTTACTTAATTTGTAGAATTATAGATAGACTATAGTTTTCAATAATAGATAATGGAAAACCTATACTATAAAGAGAGTCAATGTATGTATAAGAGTAGATAGTGTCGAGGTAAACTAAAACTAGATTTGGAGATGAGAAGCAATTCCTAAAGAATAGAAATATTATTTTATCTACTCCTATTGGGTTATATATTTATTATTAATCTAGATTAGTAGTCAAAATAATGGTATATATAATTAAATAGCATGAGTTATGGATCATAACTCACGCTATGAATTATAACTCACTGTTATCGATCAGGTTGCCATGGTTTTTTCTTTAAATCTCTATTATCAAGTTGCTGACTTGACAAATGTCAAAAAATTATCACAGCGCAATTCCCGAATATAGTAAATATTGTACGTAGATAAAAAGATAGGTAAAGTATTCAAATCGTGGAAATGGCAATAACTCACTTGATGATTACAGCACCCTCCTAGTGGGTCGTGCTGTAAATTTCATCCGCGTGAGTTATTGTCCACGTTACCACTCGTTGAATATATACTTTTAACTGTATTGTATAGTATTAATATTGTATAATCAGAGCTAAGAAACTAATTAAAGTCTTACTCTAGATAAGCTGCGATCTTAGATAGCTTTAGTCTCTTTAAATACACTTAAAGCATTTAAAATGTAACTTTTAACCCTAATATAATTAGTCATTACGTTTACCCAGCTATTTTTATATTCAAAATATTGTAAGGGCACTTATGTTTCAGTTTAAAAGTCAGCATTTGGATATTGTATAAAGGTATAAGGAAGAATATTAGACTTTGCTGTAGTTGAATAAACAACTTGCAAGAACTATGCATGCACACACAGCATTTTAAATAATTTTGATCATGTTCTTATAAGAAAGGATTGCATAAACTAATCTGTCTAATCTTTACCAAATTTTTAATAATAATAATAATATTTATTCATATATTCACATTACAAAATACATCTATTTAATAATAGTATACTATAATTATTGACTGTTAAAGCAGTAGAATTTTAATAACAATTTCAATAACCTAAAAACAGAATTTGACATAATGCAATCCGAATTTTAAACTATCAAATGAGTGTCATAAAAGTGTTACTTTTTCATCATTTTTTTAAATATTTCATTAATTGATATAAAATATTTGTAAACGACATTATAACCTAATAAGGGTGATATTTTTTATAGGTAGCTTTTTATTTTAATAACATAATATTAGATAAATATGTTCCCAGAACCAAAATAACTCAAACATCCTTACAATACTCCGCCGTAAATATGGTGTTCCTCAAGTGAGTATACTTGGACCAGAACATTATTATTATAAATAATTTTTAATTTTTGTATTAATAATTCAATCCGTTTTAGTATAGTTACTGAGTATCTATTATATATTATTATCGTAATATTAAAATTATATGTACGTATGTATTAATTCAGTGTTATAAACCAGCTATAAGTGATAATTTTCTTTTTGTAAGCTAGAATTTTTAGATATTTACATGTTTTCCATTGAGTGTTGAAGTAGTAGTAAGAAAAGTAATCGACGTAATTATTTTATCATTTTATTCCGAATTTATTTTTCTACAGTTGTGAGAAAGATGCTGTTAATTCTATGATAGCTGTGCACCAACAGTGACCCCAAATAATATGTGAAAAATGTTGGAACCATGATAATACTTTACAGATTGCCTCCTACAGTTCTCCTCTCCTCTCTCTTCCACCGGTCTATTTATATAGATATAGTCTTATCCTACTTCCTGCCAGCCTTTCTCGGTCTCCCACGACTCTTCCAGAAACATCACAATACACCTTAAAATGGCGGCACAGGCAGTGGCAACAATCTTCTAGGCAAACTTATCGTCGGCTATTCTGATCACCTGTCCCTCTCGGTTCATACTCTTCTTCTCTTCAGGGCATTCAAATAGGCAGTTGCTGGAATTGGACCGATCCATTCTAAGTATGGCTCTTCACACTTATTAAAATGGTGACTCTGGTTTGAACGAGTGCAGCCGTATTTATTCCGTTCCTTAAACAACTATTAATGAAAAAAATTGAAATGTGAATGGAAAAAAATAACTTGGTAGATTAGCTTTACCTTCTGTCGAAATGGAAATATTTATTGCTAAACAATTGGAGGAATGGTTTTGGATTAAGTATCGAAAAATAAGAAAATTAGCTTTTGAGAGATACTTCTTATCACACTATTTTAACAAAGACAAAACAAATACAGGAAGCCGAAAGGAACCTCTATGATAAAGCAAAATGGATTTAATTAAAATAATGTTTACATTTTTTGATATTTTGGGAAATATTATTAATAAAAATAAATTTACTCCTGAGACCATATTTAACATTTTTGAATCCGGATCCTTCATGCACAAATCTTCTTCCTTCGTGCATAAATCTATGCAAAAGATGAGTGCACGTAAAGGTCACTATGGTTTATGCTGTCAGTGCTTCTAAGATTTATGGCCCTGTCCAATATCGGATACATAATTCAAAATTGTTTGTTACCTAGTTGAAATATATTAAACATCAAATCAAATATAGAAATGGCAAGAAGGTACTTTTATTACTAGATGAAAACGTAACGTACAGCAGAATCTCAGATGAATTAATTTGATTGAATTAAAACACTTGGTATGATTTAACTTGTTATTTATTTTATTCCGACTAGTTTCGACTATAAGTCATTCTTAAGGAGAAATGTACAAAAGATTAACAGTTTGCCGCTATATATATACAGATTAGAGGTCAGGTAATAAGGGCAGCCGAAATAGGCGAGTTCCATATTTCTTCGAAGTTATTAAGCATGGTTTTTCCGCGCTTTATTGCTTTATGGATTTCTAGGCCCTCTCGCAGATTTAAGACGCGTCCCTTATTACCTGAATACAAAATTCTGAAATTTTCATCGGCAATAAAATGGTTGTTTTCTATACAGTGTTGTGCTAATCCTGTGGAATATTTTTTATATAAGATCGATTTCTTATGTTCAGACAATCTGGTACTAAAACTTCTGCCAGTCTGTCCGATGTATACAGAGTCACAATCCCCGCACTTGATTTCATATATCCTACACTTGTCTAGTTTCTTCTGCGCAGATTTGTTGTTCACTAACAATTTCTGGAGATTAATTGTATTCGGCATTATAATATTAAATTCATGTCCTTTGAAACAATTTTTTATATCTTCTGACAGATCTTTAACAAATTCTAATTTGTGCCATTTTTTGGGGTCTATAAATGTCGGTGCATAAAAGTATTTTTGTAATTGTTTACATTTTTTCTTTTTAACTAAGTTGTCTATTATTGTAGTGTTGTATCCATTATTGACTGCTATTGCTTTAATTGTATTGAGTTCTTTATTAAAATTATTTTCGGAGAGTGGAATATGAATTAATCTATGGATTAGTGAATGGAATGTGCTATATTTGATTCTATGATGCGTGTTAGAAGAATTTGGAATTATTGTGTCGGTAAAACTATCTTTTCTAAAAATTTTAAAATCTAATTTCTTGTTTATTCTAGTAATCGTTAAGTCCAAAAAATTTAAACTATTATTTAATTCTGTTTCTGTGGTAAACTGAATATTTTTATTTATGGAGTTAATAAATTGTTTAAATGAATCTAATTGACGTGTTGTACCTGTCCAAATACAAAAAATATCATCCACATACCTTGCCTAATAAAATATATTTGAAGTAATGGGTTGTTTAAATAGATCTTGTTCAAATTTGTTCATAAATATTTCAGTTAGAAGAGGTGACAAGGGCGATCCCATTGGTAAACCATCAGTTTGACTATAAATTACGTTATTGAATTCGAAATAATTTTGGTCTATGCATATTTTGACTATTTTTTTTATTTCTATTTTAAATGGATCAGGGTGGCTTGAATTATGAATTAAATTGTTAAGGATAATTGTTAACTCTTTTGTTGGTATTGATGTAAATAAGCTTTTAACGTCAAACGATATTAATTTTGCATTTATTGGGACTTCTAATAATAACTTCGAAGAAATATGGAACTCGCCTATTTCGGCTGCCCTTATTACCTGACCTCTAATCTGTATATATATAGCGGCAAACTGTTAATCTTTTGTACATTTCTCCTTGAGAATGGCTTATAGTCGAAACTAGTCGGAGTAAAATAAATAACAAGTGAAATCATACCAAGTGTTTTAATTCAATCAAATTAATACAAAAATGTTTCACCACGGGTTAAGTGAGAAACTAATTCATCACTCAGATGAATGTTGTTTTGCTCAAAATAATGGTACAATATTACTGCAGATACCTAAACTCATTTTTCATCATTTCTATCTATTAGACGTTGCTTTATTTGGTTGCAATGGGCCAAAGACAAATATTTTACTTAGGTACAAGAAAGTGTTCTTTGTTAATACAGTTACAAATCTTCTATATGAAGCATATGAAAAAGTAGCTACAATGGCAACTGCTGAGAATGATTGCTGGGTCTTTCAAGATATACAATTACTAAGTCTGAGGCAACATCGACGTCATTAAGTGACAGTAAAGGCGATTAAACTGCTGTTGATGTACGCCAAAATTTTGAGAACGTTGTTCATAAAGTGTGTCCGCCTAGAAAATTAAATCCACTTATGGATAAAATGTGCTGAAAGGCTGAACAAGAAAAAAACAAAAATTTGACAAAAGAACTAAAGAAACAAACTAAGAAAACATGGTTCGGTTTTATGTATAAGGAAGAAAAAATGTGTTAAATTGATCCCAAATATCAAGAGATATTATTGTATTAATTTTATATAGTGGTCTAATTTAGTTAATCAGTGGTCCAATCTGGGAGACTCGCTGTCTTGATTGGACCAAAATCAGAAATTCTTGAAGTATTTCAATATGATAACATAAATATACTTGTAACTTTTATATCCAATGTTTTCATCGAAATAAGCTTCACTTAAAATACCAAAGTGTCAAAACAGTTCATCCTAGACTACTTTGAGAAGTGGCATGGATGGCTCAACACTCTTACTTAGAGCTTGGCCGGCCATGACGGTCTTTCTCTCCTGTGTGAATAAAAGCCAGCCAATGGAGAGAAGAACGCACCTACATGAGAGGGCGGCAGTTGTTGGAATCCATGGCTACCGTGGGCCTGGAAGTAGCAAACGTTGATAATGACGCGACTTTCGTTCGGCAAAACGGATTCTCAATTACAGATCTGACACTAGCCTTACCACAAATTTTATCGCGCATCAACTACTGGTAGGTAGCGGTCGATGTGGAGAGTGGTAGCCTGATGGTTTATTCTCACCATGCGCAACCTTGACCCTCCAGAACCCGCGCAAAAACCTAGAAGGAATACAATAGAACAGAAAATTCTCAACATTATGCAAGATCAATTTCGTCTAGCTGTCGGGGCAAATGAGCTCGCTAATGAAGTCTCCCGTAAACTGCCCCTAGCCCGCACAGGAGACCAGGGTATTGGTAGAACCCAGAAGTGGCGAGTCTAAGGATTAGAGCCAACGCTGCACGCCGTCTATTCACGAGAGGCCGCAACAGGCAAAGCTCTGACCTGGGTTGGCTCCTTGGAGAAGAAGAGGAGGTGAGAGCTGTTCAGGGAAGTGGAGGCAAACCGCTGGGGACGCCCTTAAAAAATCGTGCGTCGAAGACTTTAGCTACCTAGCACTCTAGTCCCGGAGCCCATAACGAAAACACTGTTTTCTAAGTATAATGCCCCATACCCAAGGATAAAAACCACGAATGCTACATCCGTAGCTTTTAACATACAGGAACTGAGAGAGGCCATTAGTAAGCTTCCAAATCCCACGGCCCCGGCTTCAGGGGGCATACCGTCGGTACTATTTAAAGTATTCAAATATAACATCCTAACCCGATTAGTAGAGATGTATAACTCTTGCCTGCGCGAATGTTCCTTTTCGGCACGTTATGAAAGGGGCAGATTAGTACTTCTGCCCAAAGCAGGGAAGGACCCTACTAAACCCAATGGGTATAGGCATTTCTGTCCACTAGACTTTGAGTTACAAATCAAGGACAGGCTTCAGCATCATCCGACGGGCAGTTCGGATTTGTACGGGGACGTTTGACAATAAATGCCCTCAAGGAAGTCCGGAGGTTGGCCGACCAAGCCAACTCGAGAACTCTACCAGGACGTCAACACTGGCCTAACTCTGTATGTAAAAAACGCACCGTATCCTGGGCCTCTATTTTCAAGGCCAGAAGAGGCGCCTTAGAATACCTTTTTTATGCTAATTATTGAGGCCGCAGGTAAAACAAGAGGTGGTTGTCACCGGAGTGGTTCCTCGAGGCTCTTGGGAGTTTGGGGGAATGGACGGATCTTTGTAACCTTGTATACAACGATACAATCTGACCCAACTCCTCACAAGATATGGGATCTTCGACGCGTTCTTGCACAAGATAGGTAAGCGAGTAAATGCCTCCTGTAACCTGTATGATACGGAAAAGAACGACGCCGAGTACACCCTTATGTCCTGTCCCGTTTTATGAGGACCACTTTTGGTCGCTTGCATCCAATACTACAACAAAAGGCCACTCTCACTTATTTAGAGTGGTAATTATAGATTAGTTTTTATTTGAATTGAAGGATTTTATAAATTTTTTATATAGAATTTGCGTAAATGATTGATTCAGGCATTACAGCAAACATTTTTCTACAATGTACGTAGCGCTGATTTCTTTACACTTCTCATGCGAGCACAATATTTACACTATTTCCTATTTATTCGCCGGGGTGTTTCGGGGTGGCGTGGAGGCGGTGGAATAGAGTCGACACAGCATTGTAGGGATCTGGCCGGGATAAGAGCTGAGCACGGATGAAGGATACACACTAGAACACGCCCAGATGATATTTCAAGTGCATATTGATACCGCACAACATATTGTTATACGGTTGTGTTCCCCGTGTTCCGGTTTGGATGTCCCGTTTATTGATATTCCATACGTGATGGCATTAGCGAGAATAAATAATAGGTCACGGCTGCTCTAATTCAATTCCGTGACATAATGGCCCGGAAAATGAAACGTGCACAAATAAAATTCACGAATTGTCCTTCTCTCTCACACTCTGGTTTTTTTCGCTGTTGTCGCCGGACTCATAAATAAAACAGAAAACGCCGTGTTCCCTTTTGACGAGTGATTAATGATGCGAAGGGTGTGTTTAATGAATATTTAAAAAAATATATGTGCCACGTCTTTTATATTGTGTAAATAAATACCTATTTCACTAAAATTCTTAATGACGAGGATGCGCAATTAGTAGTAAAATGTGCATTTTATTGCATAATTTCTACGTGCGCTGCAGGAAACGTTTCCCGTTAACGTCTAATTAATGGCACACAAAATGTGTCGAATTAGGTATGTGCGAGTAGGCGTCGGGAAAATGAGGCCCTTTGTCCCGCCGAGTAATTTCATCTGGAAGTGGGTATATTCCAGAACGGGGCCATTGTTATTTATTTAAGGTGAATCAAGAGGAGCCAGCCCTCGATCCTCAACAATTTATAGTGTAAACGTAAACAAAAGGGAACGAGGGGCGCGAGGATTCGGGCGAATCTCGGTAAGAGCGGGTTGACGAAAACCCGACCGACCCGTCGTCCCCGTCCACCAGACCACCCCTCCCACTAAACAACCCCCTATTCGATCGATCCATCTACATATCAACCGCACCTGACTCTGTTTCTACGTCTCAAAGGTAAATAATGCACGGCACAGGGTCAGCCCTTTATATTAGACAAGTATTAATTATAAAGGAACCCCCGTTTCCACGTTTCTGATATGATGAATGCCCATTGAGTGCACGCAATCAGCCATACATTTCATCAGTACGAGACACGCGACAGGAATGCTAATCTTGTTATTAATTTAATCCTGTTATTTTCTTCAACCAGCCATGCGTTTAACAAGTATTGTGCTTGATATATTTAAGATATTACATTGTAAAGTATAAAAACTAACATAATAATATGGATTTATTTCAGTTTACCACAAATATTTTTCAGTTTTAAATTATTGACGGATTTATTACCACAACACTATAAAGCTTCCATTATGTTCAAAATTGTATGATGTGGACATCATAATGGATAATTTTATTACCTTCTAGAATTATTGTTATATAACTTTAACCTAACTCTAATACGACGGATAGTACCAATGTAGGACCCGTTTGCACTGTGCGGAATAGCGCCAAAGAGGCTGTGTGCTAACATGTACAAGTGGTATTTCAACTGTCTGTGTACAATGTGCTGTTTATTTAAATGTTTTTATTGTTAATAGGAAAATATCGAAAGTCGTCATCTTTAGAGTTAGGGCCGCAATCAGATTTCTCAACATAATAAATGTGCGATTCTGTGATATTCATCATAAATTTAAGGAAATTGTAATGAATGGGTCATCTGTTCTGCGCTTGTGTCATAATTTTAACTCAGTCAATCATTACGGACGAACTCTTATCCATTCACCCTACAATCAATACTAAGCCCTTCAGATTTCCATCCATATTTTTAAATGTTTCTGTTTATAACTAATAAGTACATAAAACTTTTATTCATAGCAAATTATAATATGTTTGCGCAATATATAGCCTTTTATTGGTATTAATAATCTAATTATTATAACATATTGAATTTAGGTGTTTTGTTAATTGGAAATAAATGACGGGAAACGGTTTGTAGATAGTCAATAAAGCCGGAAGCTGGCGGACTGAGTGTAACACACAAGAGGCATTACAGTAAAGCCAAAGCGTGGCCGTGTGGCTGTGCGGCTCTCGTTCCATTTAGCTTCAGGAAAGATTTACCGATATCTATAACACCGCTTCCTTCTCCCGGCAAATATAGATACGGCCTTGGATCCTTCCCGCGAATGCATATAAACTACAAAATGTATTGCGGGTTATGCGAACACCACATTTTTCGCCGAAATACATCCTGTAACAGCGATATCCACTTTCACCGCGCTAGGAAAGTATCTAATAGAAATAACAGTAACGACGAAAGTTAAACACTTCTGTAAAATTGCGTTCGTTTTATAGTTCGTCTTTAAGGTGAATAACCAAAATATTCTAAAAGCAAGCAAATGCAAATAAAAGAAAAAACAGTACATAAATAATATTATTTGGTGAACGAATTTTTAAATTATTGCCCCTTGATTTTTAAATTATATTATGTTGAATGCTAAAATTGTATATACAGCTATTTAAGCGGTAATTAACAATTTTAATTAAAGAAAACGGAAATAAAAAATTATACTAATAATTATTATTACTTAAACAATTAAAATAACCTATATATAAATTTTTAAACGACTATCCCTTAGTCAATATAATTCAACCGGTATAAAATTAGAGTATAATATGAGTTAAATAGTATACTGATACAGCTATCATTTGGTTTCAAAATCGTTAATTAAAATTAGTTTTCCACCATTGTCCCGGCGCATGCACCATTTGTACAAATATAGGCGACTAATATATTTTAAAGTGAGTAATAAAATTTAATTGACTTTATTTTGCAATTATTTAAGCTTGTAGTTTCTTTCATTTCTTACTTTAAGTTGTATCTGATAACTATAAAAATTCAGGTATATTTCTTATTTTTCCAGCATTTTTGGACAAATTTTTTATTAGTGTTTTGACTTCTTACTATAGCATTGAGGCTTTTAATTTAAAAAGTCTAGTAATATAGTTGCCTGAATACGTGTCACCGCCGTATCCTATGGTCAATTGTTAATTATTTTTAAAGTTAAAATTTGAATAAACATAACATTTAAAAGTATGTATATGTCGATACATGCATATACATATGTTTTGTTTAGCAAATTTTTATTTAAAATTACAAACAATTAATTATAGAATACGATGATGACACATAATTTGGACAATTATATAAATATAATATAAAATAAGCAGAAATTGATAAAAATAGAATCGTAGTTACAATTTGAAAACGTAAAATCCTCGAATCAAAACAAAACTATACTAAAAATGATATTAAGAAGATTAGAGCATAATAAAAACTTAGAACTAGGTCATATATTAATAAAAAGATAAAACATTTTAGAAGTAACGAAAACTATGTGTCTATCATTTCTGCATACTATAGTAGACTTATATTATAAGAAATGCTTTGATTGATGTCTTAAAAAACAAAGGAAAATTTTTAATGTGATTTGTTAATAGCTTGAAACGCTTAAAGCCATTAATATTACGATTCTATGTTTTAGAGGGTCTTAGAGAGTTTGAGTAGATATTAGATCTACTTCTTGTTAAATGGTTTCTACTATAATTTCCTATATTTATATATATTTAATAAATGCACTGTAAGTATTCTTGTTTGTCTGAAGATAATCACATAGTAATCACTGTAACCAAATTGTGATATGACTCATATGGATCTCCTTTGCAGTAAGAAAAGACAATGTATTATTATATGCAAGTAGCTTCAATTTAATATACTGTATGTTCTGTGACACTGATATAATGCGAATTATACAGATCTATTTACTGTACAGGGTCTTAAAAGATAAATTTTTCTCCATAACTTTTTCTATACTGCATTGCCATGATTTTTTCGATATCATTTGGAATCGGGGTATTCCAATTCTACCACATTCAAGAATTATTATTGGTGATAGTGAGGACAACGAGCCAGCAGAATTGAACAATGAATCTGTTGTATATGATCCACCTAGATATTACTTTGTAACATTATCCAGTCTTTATATAAGGCAATTAATTGGAATTTCACCAAGTAACAGCCTATTTAGAGACAGTAGAAATTAATTCAAAAATAACTTGCAATAAAACAGTCACCTTAGAAGAAAGAAATATAAAAAACATAAAATTTCAAAATTAATTATCAAACAAATATACATAAATCGGTAAAATCGAACACAAGATGAGGAATAATAATTTAATTCTACGCAAAGCTGATAAATGAGGAATTAGTACTTAATTGCCGAGAAGGATTGGAAATAAGAAATACAGTAAACGCAGAAAAACAAGTTGTCAATGACATGGGCGAAATATGAAATTCCCCAATATAAAATGCTCATATTACCTGACAGTGTTTATAGTCTCAAAAAATCTCTTTTATACATCATTCTTGATAATGACTTTGCACCGAAACTAGTCGAATTGATTATTAATTTGTAAAACAAGACAAGTCAATTTAATTTAATCTAAAACCTGCAGGAGGCTTGTCATTTAATATTGTTTATTATTTATTTGTGCTGGCCTTATATCTCTATATCCTAGTTAAATAATTTCAAAGAGGTATCATCCGCATATTAAATAAAACTTCTAGTTGACGAGATCATTAGTAAATCTGAGAAAAAATATAGGCCATAATATTGATTCTTAAAGACCTCCATAATAAATGAGTTTATTTATTATCTGATAGGAGATCGTTGCATTAATTTCATAACTAGGCAGCTCATTGGGTAAAAAACAGTCAAAAGCTTCGCTTAAGTCAACTAAAGTAGCCATGGATAACTCAGCTTTCAAAATTTGACTGTATTTCCAGGTACTGCATCTCTGGTTGATCTTTCCCTATGAAAACCATACTCTAATAGTCAGAACAAGTTATTAGTCTCAATAAATGACTAATATTTCTGGATGATACTTTCTCCAATCTTTTGGAAATTACTCGGAAAGTTACTTGTGGACTACAGTTATTTGGTAGCGAATTATCTACTTGTTTTAATATTGGTACCATATTTTGGAATAATTTTAACATAAATTGAGCTTTTAATTATTCCTACGGACTTTCCATAAATACAAGGTGCGCCAGAGAAACTTACTTATTTGAAAAGTCAATAAAAACCAAAGTACTTCAGTTATTGTTTTAATTTATTTTTTATTTGAGAATACAATATCCCAAGTTTTTTTTTCATATTGTTTTGAAAATTAGATCTGTTAAATGGTGATCCCCATTGTGCATTCACTGATTAAGACGATTTTTGAAGTTCATCTCCACTCTTCTCATTAATAAAAATTGCATGGAGCCAAATCTGGAGAGCGTGCCGGCCATGGGAGATCGCCTCTGAGAGAGATGAGGCGGTCAGGGAAATGTTGTCGCAACAAATCCATTAAGCCTCGTGATGTGTGTACTGGGGCTCCATCTTGCTGAAACCACACGTCTCTAACATTCATTTCTTCGAGGCTTGGAAGAAAAAATAACGAGCTGCATTCACGGTAATTGCGCGTTCGTTTTCTTCAAAAAAAATAAGGACCAATTATTCCCATTACCGATATCGCACACCAGACAGTAACTCGTTCACAATGGAGTGGCTTTCGGTAAAGTTCACGCGGTTCACGCCATTGTCAACATACCGATTGATAAGCTGCAAAGAGTGGAGATGAACTTCAAAAATTGACTTAATCAGTGCATGCACAATTGGGGGTCGCCTTTTAACCGATGTAATTTTCAAAACTGTATGAAAAAAAATCTGGGATATTATATTCTCAAATAAAAAAATAATTAAAACAATAACTGAAGTACTTTTGCTTTTATTGACTGTTTAAATAAATAAGTTTCTCCGGCGCACCCTGTATTTGTATATTTAAGTTCTAAATGACTCAGATTTTCAAAAATGTTTGTTTATTTTCACTACAAATTCACAATAATTAAAATAAACACACATGTTTAAAAATCTGAGTTATTTACAACGTTAATATACAAATAAATATGGATTTTCAACATTATAACGCCTTATTTATCGACCAATTACTCCATTAATATCCCGAGTAAGATTTTATTTCTACTTTTTATAATTTCTCTCACCTCGGTACAGCTTATATTCATGATTCTTTAGCCAATTTTCATAAAGACATGTGACATTAAAGAATTTTTTTTTAATTCTTTGTATATTAAAAAAAATATTTAAATTAAAATGAGTGATGTTTGATTTTACTCTATTTATTTATTTATTTATTACATCTTTGCACTCCATTCTAAGATAATATCCCAAAATATTACAAAATAAGGAAATGTACGCAAATTTTAGCTGAAGGGAGAACAGGCAGAGTTTACTTCTTCAAGGGCCTTCAACTCAAACCCATAATTATGCTAATCCTGTTGCCGCTTTTCCATTTCTAATTGAATTTTTTTATGTTCTTTAAAACTGATTTCAAAATTTCAAAATCAATTAGAAATGGAAAAGCGGCGACAGGATTTTCCAAGCACTGCATCAATACCCGACACCATATGGGGGAGATTACCCCAATCCAAATTTTCCGAAAAGGACGAAAACTTAATATGTTGGAGGATTTGCACATTAAGAAGGCCATTAACGACCGAGATAATTTTCTTAATAACCAACAAGAATTAATGCGCACTAATAATACCGTAATTATCTGCTTCATAGAATAGAGAAATTTGTATATATACCTTGTCAAATCTTATTTTGAATTAGTTTAATTTTTGAAAAGGATTGGTGACAATCAAAACACGTGTCAGTTAACTGATAATAAATCTATGAAACATAACAAGTGTCTTACTTCACCAAATTTGCTTTGTTATTTACCATCTGAACTTTATCCAAAATTTCTAATATACAATTTCATTAGCGTCCTGGGTTTGATTTTCAAGAACCCTTTTTTGATATATTTTTTAATATTTAGCATTTCTTGCCTCATTTTGACATATATTTCTTCAAAATGTTATTATGTTTTTAAACTTATCTTCTAAGTTTTGATATTTTGATCTATCCTAAATGTTTCTCTTGCACAATTTTCACCAATTTCGATTCCATCTTTTGCAAATTTTACATTTTCTACATACATTGAATTGCCTTGAATTACCTAATAACTTACTAATTATTTTTATTTTTATTATTACTAATTTACATATCCGATAGATATGATCATATGTACACTAGAGACGTTATCACCGTGTACTTAAAGGTAATTCATTCCGAACTAACCAGAAAACATCATAAATTAGAGTTTGATCTTGTTTACGACCATATTCACAACATAACAAAGCCAATATTTTACAAAAGGAACATTACACTAAATTGAAAATTAAAAAACTTATTAGTCAAAAAATTGTTTTCCAACCCACTCTACCTCAGAATGATCCTCCAGCTTTTTTTAATTGTTAATGAGGATTTACACCTTCAGAAACCTCTTTGTTAAATAAATGTAAACATAATATACAAACAGAAATTAAAAAGTCACACCTTCAAATGTTAGCAATAATAGCGTTAAACAATACGGATGATAATTCAATTTGTAACAAAGACAAAATGAAAAATTGTCAAACATAAAAATGTAATTAATTATTAGATCATTTTTGACAACGTAAAAAACCTTAATACATGTTGTTAAATATATATTAGTTGAAATTAACATTTCTAAATCTATTAACAAGAAACCAATAGAAATTAAAATTACAATCACAAAAGCCTATCACATTATCATTGCCATACCGGAGACTATAAATAAAAAGTAAGTAAATTATTAATGAGAATGAATTCAAACTTCTTAATGCTAATTCTACAACAAGAAATATGCTAAACAACTTAAAATAAGCATTTCTTGGCTTATTTTGTCCAATATTTTTTCAAAACTTCTTTTTTGTCTGTCACGATTTTGAAAATCTGAATATCATTTCTATTTTCATGCAGTCGTTTTTCTATATCCCAATGTGTCATGAATTTCTATTTTCAATTTCAAAATTGATTTAAGGGCCTAAAAATTTTTTTTTTTTCTTAATCTTGGAAGAAACTTAGCTTCTTCTCTATTTTTTTTTTTAGAAAATCTTGCTTTATGTTATCGACCATTATTGCTAGAAAATATATTATATTTTTAGCAACTTCTTTTGACTTTTAAGATATTTTGCCTTTATTATTTATTTCTATTAGCTATTGGTTTATACTTTGTCTTATGTTTGTAATTATTTCTTTAAAAAATCTGGTATATTCTCAAAATTTCAAATTTCTGTTAATTTATTTTCTAACTTTTATCAAATTTTTCCATTTCTGTTACTCAAATTTCTACAAGTTTCTAGCACATCTGTAGCTAATTTTTCAGTCTAAAATTTCTCCTAAAAATTTGAAAATTGATCTTATAGAGTTTTTTATCATTTTAAGTTATTTTCGAGAATTTAGCATAACTATATATTTTATTCTTCTAGAATTTCTTGCTTGATGATGTCGGATTATTTAAAAGTTTCTAATCTATATGCAGAAATGAAATTTCTTATTTCTTATATTTCTTGCTTATTTAGTCGAACATTTCTTCAAAAATTCTGGCAAATTCCTTTTTTTAACCGCATTTAACATTTATTTTGGTATGTTATACTAAATTTTTTATAGATTACTGTGTCCACTTTAAAACTGATTCTAAATCCTTCTCTACCAACTTCTATTACTTAAATTTGCACAATTATTTAGCTTTTCTATAAAAATGCAGTATATTTATAGCAACTATTTTTCTTTTCTATAGAAATATACAATTATTTCTGTTTAATTGTGGAGACTTTTACTTTGTGTTACATCTTGAATATGATGAAGGAAGAGACATTAAGACTATAATTTTGACTAAGAGTTATTTATTATCCAACATAATGTGTTTGTAAATTCTTTCATTTATACAAAATAGTTAAATTTTAAATCAATTTATATTTCATAATGACTAAGTGTTAGTCGAAACTTTAGTCACGCTAATTTTAAATAAAGTGGTAAAACCAATCCGTTGTGTCTCCTTCTTCATCATAATCTTTGTATTCTTGGCTATCGATTGTAAGTGTTTAAGTCTTATTGTATTTTTAATAATTACACTATTTGGTTATATATTTTTAATGGCTAGTATTTTTTCCCTTAATTTATTGAGCATATCTCCAAAAGTTCTATATTATATCTATATATCTACGAC